>CAJHQP010001837.1:0-101192 GCA_905132765.1 Moricandia arvensis
GAGCATCAAATTGGTTGTTCATGGTGGTTGGGGTATTGATGGCAATGACAGTCTTGTAAATACTTGAAGATGATGAGGTTGAGAGAGTAAAAGAGTCATTTTAAAAAAAAAATGGCATTTTCGTAAATAATGTGAACATGTTGGGTAAATAAAATAAAAATAAAATAAAAAAAAGTAGAGGTTAGTTTTGTGTCTGAATTTGAGTTTTGAGTCAAATTTGCAAAAATCCCTAGAGTCTATGGCATGAGTTATGCGATTGGATTTTTAAAATGTCTATGGATAAGAACCGATAAATTGGTCATACAAACGATAGAGATTGGGAGATGTTGTAAATCAATCATGGAAACGATGGAGATTGGTTGATGATGATGCACTGCTCTGTAGACATCGGGCAGTAGTAATTCTAATGGCAATAGCCATTCTTTTTATGCATTTACCCAAAGCATGTTCTGACAAACTTTCATTTTGGAAATATTCAAAAGCTACAATATTTTTGAAGGATCTTGCTATGGACTAATTAATACCACAGTGTCTATTTTTTGGAATTAGTTTTGGAAACATCTGTTTTGAAAATTTGGTTTGTGAAAGGAAGTTCAGCATGAATCTGCAAATAAATCATATCAGAAGAAGATCAAAAATATGGAGTTGGACAGTAACAGATCATATAATCTGTTAGCGTTTAACTCTACTCTATTTTTTTCATTGTTAAAAGCATGCATGTGTGTATTTATTGATTTGTTTTTCCAAAAATTCTGCAATGTTTTCTTGTAGTAACGATTTGAAAATGAATGAAATTTTGTTTTTTTCCATAAGAAAAACTCAAGCAATAGATATCCTTTAGTGTATATGGATCCTAGACACCGAAGCTCAACCATCAAGGCATTGGACCGAATGACATAAATACACCCAAAACTCCTCGTTCATTCTTTTATAAGGGTGATACCAAGGATTACGATATTTTTCTCTTACAAAATTATTTTTACCTTGATGATATTCTCTCATTATCGGGCTGAGACCTAGTAACAGGTGGTCCATGGACGGTTATGCATGGATTCATTAAAAATCTAGAATTTACTCGGTTATATCCGAGTATGATTTGCTACATCAAAATAAACTATGAAACACTCACATTCAGGTTGATCAACCCAGGATCACTGGTTTACAGAGCCATGTGTGAAGTTTTCAAACTCCAGAAAAGGCGATACAGTTCATGTGGAAAGCACTCACATGATGTATTGCCACGACAGAAAAACTTTCTTCTGGCCACTATAAATCATCTTCTTTTTTAATGTCCCCCTGCCTAGTAGGTTTGAGGTTTATCAAACGATCCGTCTCTTTTGTTTCTTCTCGAGTAACTCTACATGGACTTCCTGTTTTGGAGGAAAAGAGATGTGGATATTATGAACACTTATTGAAACCTTTCCTTTGATCTTGTGGTATATTTGGAAGGAAATGAGTAAGAAATTTTTTAATGGAAAGGATGTATCACTTTTAGATATCCTCAAGCTAGCCTCATTCGAAGCGGAGTGCTGGAGAAAAGCTAGGCTTCAAAAAGACATAGAGGAAAATGATGCACCACCAATTTGTGACGCTGCATTGACTCCCTCCGTGGGACTCCAAATCCCGACTTTCCAAATTGAAGCCTCATGGGTCAACCATGGAGGGTCAGTGGACTAGAGTGTACCTATTGGGACAAGAGGGGAGTTGAACGCTTTGGACTACAAGGATGCCGCAAGTCTCTCGGCTCTCCAAGATGAGATGGAAGAACTTCTATGGATGATGTCTTGTTTGCGAGATTTACATATTACGACGATACAAGTAGAGACAGATTTCTCAGACTTGGTGGTTATGATTGCTAACCCAGTTGATTGGCCAGCATTTTCTTCTAAGCTAATCTCATTTCGCCTTCTATGAGACAGTTTTTTGGGTTTCAACATCTCTGATATCCCCAAATCCATAAATATATGTGCAAAATCTCTTGCCAAAGAGGAGATAAATAGTGGTGTTCTCTTTTCCCATGTAAATCATATCCGTTCGGAGTGAGCGCTTTTTCGGAATGACTCAACCTCGACTATCACTTTATCATTTTAAATTGCTGCCGCCAGAAAGCAATAGATCCATTTTTTATTTTTCATTCTTTAAAATTGTTTTTTGTTTTTGTTGTGGTGTTCCTTATTTTGTTATGGAAAAATATAACCAAATCAATATTCTGCTTATTCTTAAAGGAGATAAATATATACTTTGGTTAAGAACCATTAGGACTACTCTTGCAGTTGTGGTTGTTGGGGGTAGAGATTAGGCCACCGTGAGTTGGCCCAAGAAAAGAAGAATTGCAGGCCCATCTAAATTGATATGCCTTAAGTCGGGCTCAAGGAAGGAAATCCAACTACGTGGGACGGGATAACAGAGCAGTGGAGTACAACATGTTTAGGTCTAAAGCCGACCGTAGCTGTCCCCTATTAGCCCTTCGATACAAGCAACATGGACAATGATGATCGCGATACAACAACTCCCCCATGCCTAAAAATGTTGTAAGGCAATGGTACTCAATGATTAGGTAACTAGGTTTCAAAGGGAAAAGGAGATAACTTTTAACAAATAAGCATTAAATGAGAGACAAAAAAGGGGCAAGAAAAAACATACTAGAGAGATCAAAGAGACGACATGATGCCCAGTGCCTTAATCTTTCAACGATCTATGATGTAATCATATAGGTCCAAGTTTAAATAACATAATCTCCCTTCTTGTTCTTATACTTCACTATAAATGGATTCTCTGGCTCCCTCTTTCACGACAATCAACTTGTTTTTAGATTATAACCAATTTCTTGCTTCAAAAATTGGCATCCACTGTGGGGTATAGAGATTTAGAAAGCACAAAGTAAGGTTAATACCAAGAAATCATCATAACCACAAGTCAAACGACAGATAAACAAAACATGGGGACTCCACAAGAGAATACGACAGAGCTCAAAAAAGCTAGGCATCCCTCCATAGAAAACTCTCGACAACTTCCACAACTATCGACACACTGATTGCTGACACACTGAGTATATCAGGCCCGGCTGCATTTGCTTCAACTGCAAAAGATTCCCTCTTTTCGAAGCTACATACATGTTTCACACTCCCCGACACCCCTTACATACACCAACAATAAACAAATCTCCCTCAAGACATCCGAGCCCAAGAGCCATTAGGTTCACAACCCCAAAATCAAATGCCTCAGTGATCCTACAAATGTTGGTCGTAAGGGTTGACTAACTTACTCGCAGTGAGAATAATCGATCTAGCATCCTGAGTCCTTTTGCTGATTCGAGCCAAGAACAAGAAAGAAAACTATTATAACACCATTCTCATAGACGTCGCCAATGGAATTTACAGCTCAACTGTACATGAATATTTGGCGAACCCAAAGCCACTACAAAGCCGGGAAAAACCCCAAGGCCGATCCGCTCCACTGAGTTTTCAACAAAGATATAAAAATATTCTGCGTCCCGATCTTCGGGAGCGAAATGGACTCGTTCTGTGAAGATGATGATTGCTATCATATATTGGTGTATGTCGGAGTCTCCTTTGTAAGTTGGTAATATTTTCTTGCCTGTGTGATGCACCGTTCAATTTGCTATTCGCACTTTGAATTGGAAATTTTGAGTTTCCTTCAGGACTCTACCTATTTTTGGAGTGGAGCTGGTGGCTTGGTGGACGAATAAGTTTATCTCCCGAATGGTTTCTTGGACTTCGCGTATTATCCTTTGTTTTTCATTGTCTTCAGTGGGTCAATATAGATTGGGCATTGAGGTGGGTGAATACGGATCTTGCCTTGGCAAAGTTTCTACTCTGACATGTCGTCATGTCGGTAGGGAAAAGAGAACCCTCCCTTAACTTCTCAAGAAAATTTTTGTTGCCTCAGGACTTCCTTTCTTATGTTCCATAATAGAGAAAATCGAGGGGTTAGTCTGTCAACGGTACGATTCATCTTCTGGATGAGGATGTACCAGAGCAGAACCGATCTTTCCTAGAGAAAGTAATGCCTCCCCCCCCCCCAATCATCTGGAAAGATGTTCACCATTTCCAAAGAATGGAACAAGGTAGAAAGATCCTCATCCATTGAGAAAAGCAATAGAAAGAAAACACTCTGAACGTGAGGAAGTTTGAGGAAGGGAAGCGGAAGGAATATTCTAAACAGTCAAATCAAGAATTTGAGAGTTGATAGATTACCTTTTCAGTCATAAGAAGAGACGAGGAAAAAACGTACATCGGGATATTTATGAACGAAAAAACAATAGTAGGTGAAGAGAGGCGCTTAAATGGGTCTAATCCTAGAGAATAGGTACAAGTAAGAATGAGACGTCATGACTGTTAGGGAGTCCTAGGGCTCGGCCCGTGAAGAAAGATGGGCCAATCTCATCACAACAAGTGGAAACGTATCTCTTACACTAACTCGCTCCAAAAGACATCGTTTAGCCACACGTCCATGTGTGCCAGACTATGGGGTGGGGTGTATGTCTATATTTTCGGGTGAACCTGAAACACCCAACCTCGGAAATATTTTAAAAACACATTGAAAATTTTTGGTAAAAAATTGAGTCAAACTGTAACAGTGAAACAAAGAAACATTGCCAATTTATTGATGAATCTGAGACTAAATACTGAGTATATGTATTTTTATCTACAAGAAGAATATCTTTATAAAACTCCCAAACATTACCCAAGTTTAAAATATCCTTCCTGATGGTCTTTATATCCTCACGCTCTGATCCAGACAATCAACCTTACCTGCATCACAAAAGGAAACACGAGTATACAAAATTACTCAATGAAGACGCTCAAAACCGTCCACATGCAACTCAATAATCAAGTAATCAAATTCCACGTTCCTTCCTAACAACCCAGAAATCCCATTCCATCAAACTAGCAATCCGTTTCCATCACTTCTTAGTTAGCCATTTTCTTATTACTTATCCATTTTCATGCATTTGAAACTAACAACCTAACATCTGGTTCTATCATTCTTTTATTTATCATTTCCTAACATCCCAAACCTAAGGTCCATCAACCTACGACCATAGCCAAACCTGCAAACGGCCAAACCTACAGACCTAGCCAATAATGTGGTGGTAGCCAGACCTGCAACCCATCTGTCGATTACGGCCCGTAGCCAACTTGCGACCAGAAGGTCAATAATCGCCCAAGCCAACATACACGACCCAAATCCAAAACACGATCATCACATCTTTACGACCCGAAGCCAAAAAATACTTTCCTTATTTAGGTTCATTCGTCTATTCCCATTCTTTTCTTAATTAATCTTATCCTTAATCCAGTTCTATAATGTTTTTCAGTTAACATTCCAATTCTTTTCAAGATCAATTCTATGTTCGTTCACAATAAACATATCAATTTAAACATATCATCATCACACACAATCTAACATGCAATTATCCGAAGAACGCAAGAAAGTTTTTTGATCCTTGAGAACCACCTAAAAGAACAAAGATAGAAATTTCCATAAAAAAATTTCCTAACACATAATCTTCATCCTAGTGAACGAACTATGACTAAAATACAAATTACTAAGCTTGCATGAATCACACCCTCACCTTAGCTGAATCTCTTGGATTCGAAGATTCTGAACTTTCTAGCGCTTTCGACGAAGAATTCTTTAGCTCCTCTTTGTTTGATCCCTCTTTTTGAACTTCTCTCTCTCTCTCTCCCAACTCGTAGCTACTCTGCCTTCTCTCTAAACTCATTTTCTTGGTTGTATGTAAAATGAGAGATCAAGGGGTCCTTATAAAGGATTTCCCAAACTTCCTCACCAAGCTGGAAACTTAATGCCAATTCCCATATTTTGCTTGGTTATAGATTACCATCAATGTCTTGACTTGATATCTACATTTTTTTTTATCTAACTCCCACAGATCCGACCTTCCTTTTGTATCATCCCGCAATGTTAGCTACTCAAACTTTCCTTACTTGGAACTCGCATTTTCTAGTAGCCAAATATTAGTTAATTAGCCTTGTGGTCTCGATCCTTCCTTACTTATGCTGCTACCATTCCATGGTCATTTACTATCACTCAGCCCATTCCAAATCAAAATTTGTTCCATTAACTCACCAAAGGTCTGACACTTACTCAAAATACAACTTATCTTCCAACATTCATGAAGACAAATGTTTCCACAGTTAGAAATTGTACAACTAAACAACTAGCGATTTATTTCCTTGAAATTATAAATACTCTGGGAGAGAGTCGTCACAACTCTCCCCCTCTCAAAATAAATTTTTCCTCGAATTTAGTGTCGACCAACTGCTAAATAACTAGAGATTGAGAAAAATATGTACATGCTGCATGTATCTTGCTTCCATGCACTATAACTGCTTACTGGAACTAATCTTGGATTTCCTTCATTTCATTTTCCATTTTATCACTTCTAACTGAAGATTTCATTCCTCCCCCACTTTGATCAACCATTACGGATCTGGCCAGAACATTTCAATACTCAAGTCACCTTCATTCATGCAACCGATTATGTCAATGACAAATGTTTCTTCTAGTTTGCATCCAAAATCCCAAAGAGCAGGAACGTCACATATTATCTGAATGGACACGATCGTCGATAAGTCAACTTGATCAGATGATTTCTCAGGCTGTGCTCTCCAGTTATTCGTAAGTACCTTCATTCACCACATCTTCAGAGGTGCATCCAACCATTTCCTTTCTCAATCTTCAAGAAGAATAGGCGATAAAACATTCATAAAATAACTAATCCCAGTCTCATATGTCTCCATGCAAAAGCACTTAACACCGAAAAACTCATTTGCACTCTTCTTGAACAACAAGCTTTCCTTGCAGTATGTCGTTTACCATACTTCACATCCTTTACCGTCAAACCATTTTATAGATGAACCAACTTGCAAATACCTTTATATGATTATTCTTGCCCACTAATCCAACAAAGTTTTTGATATTTTTCGATTATTCGTCCTCGGCCAATTGCAATGGTCATTTTTTTCTTTATACGACCAACTCTTCCCTCAGACACTGCAGTCATTAACACAATTCACGTTTTTTCTGATAACTACACTTGCTAAACTTCCTTGAAAAAAACTTACTTCAATAGCCGTTCCACCAACATATAAACTAATCCAATACACCTCTTTGCTCAACTTTTGCATCTGCGATAGTTCTAAGAATACTTTGTACTTGTTCTTGATCATTTGTTTTGTCCTTATTGTTGATACTATTGAAATCTCAAATTGCTTCCTCATTTTTTCAAAACACCATCTTCCCTTCTTCTCGTTGAATGCTACCTTATAAGTTTTCCAATCCAGGTTAACTCGACATTGATCCAACAAGTCCATTCCATGAATTGTTTTGAACCATTATCGGGTAACATGATCAAGGCAGTAAATCCGTCTACATTCTCCACCATCATTGAAATATCTTGATAAATGACATGTGACTTGCGAATCTCCATGTCTTCAGCACGATCAAATCTGATCTCTTCCTCGAACCCAATCTTATGAGACCAATGTTAGGAAATTTCTTGCCACACAATGAATGTGACACTTGTAGTCGAACAAAGTGCGCCTTTACCACCATGAAACTAACCAGCGAATTGACTCCATCCTTAAATCCAGCTTGTGTACCCTTGGTACCACGTGCTACTTTGCTCCCTAACCAAACATGTGTTCTTGTTGAACTTTCATCGATCCATTCAGCTTATAGAAAGTGTGCCACACTGATGTGATCATGGACCAGCTCAACAAAGAAGATGATGCACCCATGGTCAACCATCTGATGAGGATGCCTTAGCCATTCCAGAAGGTCACATGACTTGTTCTAGAACCAAGAAGCTAAATGGAGCCATTGGAGGATTACTTAGATTCAAATGGAAACAAGAAGAAGGTCTTGGACAAATCTTGATGATCCGAGATACCTTGATCACCATTCAAGCTATCTTCACATCTAGCTGAATTAGTACTTAGGCAAAGTACTTGTGTGTGCTCTTTTCCTTGCTCTCGGTTTTGTCTCAAGGAGGTTTTACGGAGGAAGGTTTTTAACGAGGCCACAAGCTACTTTACCCATCCCCTAGGTGTTAATCTCGGTCCAAGATTAATAAAGACTTATCTATAATATCGTATGTTATATTTTAGACTATGGTTTTTATTTCATGTTTTATTTTTGAGACCAAGGAGCGTATTCCTTGTCTCTATTGAAACTCGAGCAAACCCTACTCTTTAGCAAGCATATTTTTATCAAAAACTCTTCGTTATCTTGACGGCTTTGGCGGGTTGTCTTGTGTTCTTGTTGGTGTGTAGTATCCGACAATAAAAGGGTGTCTATCTCGGTGTGTCATATCCGACGTAGCCATCTAGGAGTATCAAGGAGTCTCTCCGCAACCCCTTGTGTCACCATACGATCCATCCCCTTGTGAAACTTGGGTCCTTGATTTGTTTCATCAAGGATCTATCCCCCCCCCATCGACCACAGTAGCATCCTAGGAACGTATTATGTGGTATCAGAGCATCTATGGTTAAGGGAAGTACTCGATTCATCTTCGATTTCATTGATCGGTTCATATTTTCTAGGGTTTTTGATCGATCTGTGATTTATGATCGAAAACTGATAAGATCCGATTGTTTTGATCCTAAATCTGATTGTGACTTTTTGTTTCTGTGATGAGTTTGATCTGATCTAGTGTTTTGTTGTCGAAAAATGAAGAAAAGTTTGTTGTTTGTGTTTCTAATACTTGATCTCTTCGGTTTCCTTGTGGATTACGTTTCAGGTTGATCGATCTGATATCATTGGGTGTGTGTTATCGATTGCTTGTTTGTGAATCCGTTTCTACTCAATCAAACTTACCATCCTATTGATTCTCGAATTGATTTTGTTTGAGGTTTTAGGAATAGATCAAATTTGAATTCAAATCCTTTTGATAAAGTTGTTGTTCCGATTGTACCTTTGCTTGATTTTGTTTGTTCCTTTGTGATTATCAGTACTTTGGTCTTGAACTCTTTACTGGTTAAGCGTTTGATTTATTCCAGATAAAAATGGGGAATGAATCAGATGAGGAAGCCACGCTTATGAGAAGGAACAAACTGTTGATGGAAGCCATGACCAACCAACTCAATCAGACTATGATCTCAACCATGGGAGATTTGATGAAGGCTAACATAAAGGAGTTACTAGATGAACTTATGCAAGAGATCCGACAAGCTACTGGTCAAGGCAATAGCAATGAGCCAAGAAGGGAAAGGACAAACCCAACTCGACAAGAACATGCTAGTTCTCAAGAGACTGACAACTACTATGAATGCTATCATAGTTATGCTTCTAGAGGTATCTGGAGGAGGCAGAGGCATGATCATGATGGTAGGAGACACCAAAGGGATGAACTTGCTGGGCTAAAGCTTAAGATACCTCCTTTCTATGGCAAGGCTGATCCGGATGCCTATCTGGAGTGGGAAAAGAAGATTGAGCTGGTCTTTAATTGTCAGCAGTATACTCAAGCTCCAATTTTCTTATTTGGCTTGGTCAAAGATTATCATCAATGTCTTGACTTGATCTCTAAAATTCTTTCCTTATCTGACTCCCGCAGATCCGACCTTCCTTTTGTATAACCCGCGATGTTAGCTACTCAAAATTTCAAAACTTGGAACCCACATTTTTCAGTTGCCAAACATTTCTTAATTGTCCTTGCGATTTCGATCTTTTCGTACTTATGTTCCTACCATTCCGTGATCGTTTACCAATTTTTTTCCACGAGCTTACTGAAGATCTGACGCTTAATCAAAATACAACGTATTCTCCCAACTTTCACGATACAAGTGTTTCCAAACTTATAAAATGCGCTTCTTATAGAATTAAACCTCTCGCGGTTTATTTCCTTCAAAATTTAAAATACTTTGAGAGCGGGTCGTTACATGACCTCCCCCCCTCCCCCGAGTTGGCCCAATAATAGAAGAATCGCCCACCCATCCGAATTGGGAGGCCCTTAGTCAGGCCTAGGAGAGGGGAAAAAACTACACTAGATGAGATAACAAAACATAGGATTGCTACATGTCTAACACTAACGCCAACCTTAGCTCACCTCTGTTATCTCTGCTACGTTCTGCCAATAACAACCATGCTTGTGTGAGTGTCTGAAGGATCCAAATCTGGCCTCCAACATTATACTTGAATCTCAAATCTTGGGGCTTGGTATACACTGGATCGGATTCTTCATTCAGGCTGACAAGGCAAGTTTGTGTGAGTATATATGGTTACCTTCTATTTTCCCTACAACATCTAAAATGAGAATAAAAACTTACAAGATTTCCTAGTAGTAAATTAGCAGTAAAATTACCTATGACCCCATTGTTTTACTACAATGAAATGATCACACAAAGCTAGAAGCGTGGGGTAAGAAATTTTCTAGTGGCATCAATTTTCGTCTACACTTTGCAGAGCATGAAAAAGAAAGAAAAATGAGAGAGATCGATTCTGATAAGTGAGAAAAGAGAGGTTAAATGAACAAGAGTAAGATTTTCTGGATGATCAGAAATATGAATAAGTAAGAATCCATGTGTCCTTTGATTGATATTTCCTCGATGAGACTACACGTAAGGCTCTTAAATGAGGTCGGTGATTGTGAGCTGGATATAAATCCAGGACTCCTTCAGATATTTGATTGGGGCTCATGTTTTATTCATATCTTGATGAAATTTATTCATAATATTAATTTTTTTTGCTTAATCATGTCTGAGTAGATTCATAGTTAGATTTAGGTTTTCTAAGGTTAAGATGAATTTCTATGTAGATAGAATTGTTAGGGTTATCTATATATTTCTTCATTTAGATTAAACTAAATGCTAGATTTGGGTTGACAACCTGAAATATAGATCATAGGTTAATTAGTAGACACAATAGTGTTATTGATTGCCTGAATTAATCATGCAGAACTTGAATACCTATTCGCAAAGATATTTGGTTTAGGGATTTAGTGAACATATCAAACCTGATTTCAAAACTTATCTTATTTTGATGAATTCACAAAGATATTTGGAATTATATGATCTAGACATAGGTAGTCCCTGCATCGAAAGCTTATTGATTTGATACATGTGATTTGAGATCTAGTTATTGTTCTTCATAAACCCTTGGCATCTATACTTGCAATTTGGAATTACCTATTTGAATTCCATGGATCTAACGCATTTATTCCATTTGTCTTACAAACTCTTTTATTTTCTGCTTTCTAGTTAGTCAAAAACCATAAGTCTATTGTGGATTTGATCGCTAAGTGCTACCTCGTGCTCTGGAATTTCAGAGTGGATCAAGGGTAAAATTGACCATATCAGTGATGTTTCTCATGAGAGAGAGAGATAGATAGATAGATAGATAGATAGATAGAGAGAGAGAGAGAGAGAGAGAGAGGGGTGTGTGTGTGTGTGTGTGTGTGTGAGAGAGAGAGAGAGAGAGAGAGAGAGAGTGTGTGTGTGTGTGTGTGTGTGAGAGAGAGAGAGAGAGAGAGAGAGGGAGGGTGAGGAGGTTCGAGAGACATTGTGTGATGTGGTTCAGGAGAGAGAGAGAGTGGGGTGGTGTTTCACGTGGAGAAATGGGCGATGTGTTCACTCTCACTATGGATGTTTCCATAATCACTGTTACGTTCATGGTTAAAGCATTTTGTATTTACGTTTTGTATGTGAATGCTATCTTTGAGATAACACATAGTTTAAGATAGCGTTTTTATATGAATGCTATCAAAAGATATATATATATGTGTGTGTGTGTGTGTAATAGCATTGGTAAGTTTAAACGTTATCTTTACTGAGGCGGGAAAATAATTGGTTTTCCTTATCACCCTTGTTAAACGAAACTTCTAAAACTCAAATATTTTCTTATTTTAATCTCAAATTTAATGCTTAAATTTAAATTTCAATATTTTCAAAAAAAATTAGTTTCAAATATTTAATCTAAACCTTAAAACCTAAACTATAAACTTATATTTTACCTCAATTAAATCATATACCCTAAACTCAAACTAAAAATCTTAATTTTACTTTTTATTATTTAATTTTAAATCTTAAATCATATATACCAAACAACAAATCATATATCTTAGATACTCAAACTTGTGTTTTCCATTAAATCATAAAGAAAAATATCCTAGGATAGACTTAAAAATTTTTTTTCACCAAAATAGCCTCCAAGGAGAAAAATGACCAATAGAAGTTTTATTAAAGAGCTTTTTGCAAAGTTGACTCAAAACTTAAAGTCAAACACAAAACTAAGCTTTTCTACTTTTTTTGTCCTATTCACCCAACATGTTCACATTATTTACGAAAATACCATTAAATTTTATTTTTTTCAAAAATGGTTTTTTTTACTCACTCAACCTCATCATCTTCAAGTATTTACAAGATTGCCATTGCCATCAATACCCCAACCACCATGAACAACCAATTTGAAGCTCTCAATGCAACTAAAATCAATTTACACTCTCTCTTTCCCAATTCCCAATTGTTATGAACTAAAAACAACATCTCTTTCACTTTGTCTCCATATTCATCCAAAAAACTCAAGCTTTTGATTCAAAATTTTTTATGGTTGGTAGAGCCATTCAAGCATACTATTCTTCGTGGGTTACTTTTGTTTGAGGTTATGGGTGGTTGGAGAAGACTTTGTGTGCTAAGGAAGTCATCTCACTAGTTTAAGGTATGAAATTGATTTTTTTTTCCAGATTTGTTCGCGTTGAAGACTTACACGTAACTCGCCTGGCTGTAGAAGACTTACATGTAAGTCTTCTAGTCAAACGGACGACTTACTGTAAGTCTTCCAGCTTTGTTTGTTAAAAAAAATCTAGAGAGTACCCTAGACGACTTACCAGTAAGTCGTATAGGATAAAACGATTAGTTTTGCATTCGAGCGAATTGTTTCAGATATTTGAATTTTCCTGGACGACTTACTAGTAAGTCGTCTCTTGGAAAGCAAAAATTTCAATATTTTATTAAAGCTAGACGACTTATTTGTAAGTTTTCTCTGGTTACTTTTGCAATTGCAAAATAAAACTTAAATATTTAAATTTTCCCAAATGACTTACTCAGAATTCGTTCAGTAAGACGACTTACTTGAAAGTCGTCCAGGATATGCAAAGTCGTCCAGATTTGTTTCTGAGATTCTGGTCAAACCTTACTTATCTCGGACAACTTTCTCGGTAATTGTTTACCTGGACGACTTTCAAGTAGTCGTCTGCGAAAAGGTAAATATTTAAATTTTATTTTTGAATTGCAAACTAACTTGAGACGACTTACAGGTATGTCATCTCGCTTTAATAAAATATTGAAAATTTTGTTTTCCTAAAGGCGATTTACTAGTAAGTCGTCCAAAAAAATCAAGTATCTCACACAATTCGGTCAAATGAAAAACTAACCCGTTTATCCTAGACGACTTACTGGTAAGTCGTCTATAATTGTTTTTAACAAAAAAAGTTGGACGATTTATAAGTAAGTCGTCCCATTTTAAAGTCAATTGCAAAAATGACATGTTTCGACGACTTACTAGTAAGTTATCTATGTCTTCTAGACGACTTAATCGTAAGTCGTATGTGTCAATGTTTAGTAAACTTTCATTTTCTCTATGTTTACTAATGAGTTTTATTTTGAATTTTGCAGATGTTGCGTAAGTTACATGCAGTGTATGGAGATTGGTTGTTGAAAGATTGCTATTGGGATTTTGTGGTTGATAATGTCAAAGGAACGAGCATATTTTTGTTGAGTGAAGGTTCGACACATGCTGAACTTGTTGCAATGGCTCAAGAAGATTATAACCTGGACATGAGCACATAGTCTGTGGAGATAACCTACTCATTACCAACAAAAATGATGCAGGCTCCAGACACTCCTCCTATTCATGTTACAAGTGATAGACAAGTTCGAAACTTTCTCAAGATAACCAAAACGCATGGAGTACGGCTTTATGTATCAAGTCATAGCAAGGTGGAAACAGTTTCAGAGGAAAAGGAAGAAGATGATGAAGTTGATGAAGCTGATGAATGTTTTGAAGATGATGGTGATGATGATGATGATTTGGTTGAAGATGAAAATCATGATGGGGAGGAGGATGATGGGGAGGAGGATGATGGGAGAAGGATGCTGATATCTCTATTGTTGCTGAAGCGGACGAGAATGGTGAGGATTACAGTGTTTATGGAAAGGTTAAAGATGAGGATGAGGAAGAAGATGATAAGATGTGTTTTGAAGAATTCAAAAAGACATATGCTATTGAAGGAGAAAGATCGAATGGTAACAGTATCTATGTCGACCAGAGTTTTGTTAGCAAGGATGCACTGCTTTCAGAGTTGCGGTTGACAGCAATGAGGCGTAAGTTCTCCTTCAGAATAAACAAGTCAACGAAAATTCTACTTGTGGCAACATGTCGGGTTAGTGGTTGTGGATGGAAGATCAGAGTGAGTGTGAAACATGGGACAAACACAATTTTGGTGACAAAGTATGTGGAAACACATACAAGCTCAGTGGGAGACCGAATCACTCAGCGGAGACACTGTACTCCGAAGTATGTTGGTAGGCTTTTATTGATCGTGTTGGAATCATTGATGGGTTGAATCTGCAGCATATCACTGATGCAATGAAGAACATGTTTGGCATGACACTTGATCATGCCACTTCATACAGAGCACTGTTATATGCAAAACATTGGTGAGAGGATCAGCAGAAGATGGGTATTCGCGTATGCCATCATATCTCGAGCAAATCTCCTTAGCAAATCGTGATTCTATCACGACTATAGAACTTGATTATATCAATAGATTTTAGTATATATTTCTCTCTTTTGGACCTTCTATCAAAGGTTTTAAGTATTAGAGAAGGTTCATTGTGGTGGATGGGACTCACCTACGTGGGAAGTATGGAGGTGTTATGTTACTTGCAGCCTCACAAGATAGGAATTTTCAGATATTTTCATTGGATTTTGGGATCATAGATGCTAAAGATGAACCTTTTTGGGAATGGTTTTTCACAAAATTGGCTAATTGTGTATCTGATGAGCATCCTCTGGTGATAGTCTCCGACCGGCACACATCCATTAAAATTGTGTGTGATAAGGTGTTTCCTTGGGCAACCCGAGGAATATGTTATTATCACCTTCAAGATAACATTTTCAAAAAGTATAAAAGGGAAACAACTCTTGTACTTGGTGAAAGGTGCTGCTTATGGTCATACTCTTTCAGATTTTGACCGGTACATAGCTGAGATACGGAGTGCAAACCCGAACGTTGCAACGTATTTTAGAGAATGCCGACGTCAGCCTATGGTCAAGGATTTATTGTCACGGGGAGAGGTACAACATAAAAACAAGCAACATCGATGAATCTATTAATTCCACACTGAAGCGAGCTAGAGGATTTCCGATTCAGTTCATGTTGGTGTTCATAAGGGAGAAGCTAGGAAAGTGGTTTTGGAAAAGGAGAGATGATGCTTTGAGTCTCCCAACTCACCATAGTCGGGGTGTTGATTCTTGTTTGCTGTTCAATCGGAGATAGCGGATACGATGAGGGTCCAACCAATTGATGGATGGCGTTTCTTTGTGAAAGGTGGCAAAATGGATTGTGGTTGATTTGGAACATGGAAAGTGATTGTGGTGTGTATCTATGCAGTGGAGAAAATACCTTGCTCTCATGCTATAGTTGATGGAACATATGCTGGTTTTCATATCTCCACACTTGTATGTCCAGTGTACTCAAAGGATTTTTTGTTTGCAGGATACTCAGAGAATATATATCCTTGTGTTGGACAACAAGTCGAGGAACGCACATGCTTTCCTCCGGATTTAAAGCGTGGTCCGAGGAGACAGAAGAAATCAATATGGCAATCTTGGTTGGAGCTATCCATGATGAGAAGAAGCAAACCTCGAAAGAAACATATGGTTTATAGATGCTCAAAGTGCAAGGAAACTGGTCATACGAGTCTCTCTTCTCTCTCTCGACTCTTCCGATCGAGTCTCTTTTTCCCATAAGCTCTATCGTCTCTCATCTATGTCATCTCTCTCGTCTCTCATTTATGCTGTCTCTCTCATCTCTTATGAGTCTCTCCACCATTGACTTTATCTCTCTGCGTGTCTTCCTCTATCATGGTGCTCCTCTATGTTTACCTCTTTCGCGTCTGTGTCTCCTTCCACTGAAAACTCTGACCATTGTCACCCTCTCTGGCGCAGCGTACGAATGGGAGAACGGTCGATCTAATAAATTAGGGTTCTTTGAGACCTGTTCTTGGATCGATCAAGAGTTTCTTTCGATAGCTTCTTGAGACCAACTTCTTTTTTTTGATGAATTGAATCAAATCGAAACAAGGTATAAAGCAAAAGCTCTTTCTATTTAAATCAAACGTCTCTATTATGAGAGATCTGGTTCTCTTTATATAATGATTCTAAAGTCACAAATCAGCTTAGGATAGGAAAATAGAAAACCAACTAAGAAAAGGAAATTTTAAAAGAAAATCCAAAGCTGAGGAAAACAAATAAAACTAATCGATAAACATTATAATTCAAATTATCATGGCGCCATTTTGATCAGATGCTGCTGCATCAGGTCCCTCTAGGCGAGTAGATTTCGACCCCGAATCAGATTGTGTATCAGGAGGACTATACTTAGACAAGTAACACACGTTGAAGACGTCATAAGTGGTGATATCCGCATGCAACTCTATTCGATATACATTGTCATTTATCTTGGCTGCAACTTGCAAAGGGCCAATCTTCTCTGATTTTAATTTATTGTAGGCGTGAGAAAGCATACGATCCCGAGTGAGATGAACCCACACCAAATCACCCTCATCAAAGACCAAACGACGCCGATGGGAATCAGCTGCAGTCTTGTATTTCGCGTCTGAAGCTTCAAGTTGTGGTTTTGTCCGAGCATGCGTTTCTAAAATGTTTTCTACAAACACTGAAGCGACTCCTTGTACACGGGTACGATTCGGAAGTGAAGAGAGATCAACTGGTGCACGAGGAAGCAAACCGTAGATGACTTGGAACAGACTGAGACCAGAGCTATGGTTGACGACCCGATTGTGTGCGAACTTAGCCTGAGGTAAACGAGCATCCCAAGTACGCACGGCGTCACCAACTAAACAACGCAAAAGATTCCCCAAAGAACTATTTGTAACCTCTGTTTGTCCATCACTTTGTGGATGATAGGCCGAACTCATATCCAAAAAGTATGGAGTAACTTCCAAAGAGACCGCCAAAAGTGTCCCACAAAACGAGAGTCACGATCTGAGACGATTGAAGACGGTAGACCGTGCATACAGTAAATCTCGCGGAAGAAAAGGATGGCGACCTGAAGAGCATCCATTGTCTTTTTAAAAGTGATAAAATGTCCTATCTTGGAGAAACGATCGACGACGACAAAAGTAGAATCATATCCTTTTTGTGTACGCGATAAGCCGACCACAAAATTCATACTTATATATGTCCATAGTTGCGTAGGGATGGGAAGCGGCATGTATAAACCCACATTGGAAGTATGTCCCTTGTCTCGTTGACAAGTGACACACCTCTCAACATATCTGCGTAAGGAAGGCCAAAAGTATGAGTTCGAGACAAGATGTAGCAATAGATCTCGGCCGATGTGACCTTCGCTATGGAGCTCCTTAATTATTTTGAGGTGCAAACTACACTCGGGAATGCACAACCTGTTATCTCGGAATAAGAATCCATCACAAAGGGTATACGGAGAAAAGAACTTCCCAAATAATGGGTCAGTAGCATAGAGATCGGTGAACGTGCTAAAACCCGTAACAGAAGCGTGCATTGTAGTGAGCAAGGAGTGTCTGCGGCTGAGGGCGTCGGCAACTTTGTTTGAGGCACCCGATATATGTTTGATAACAAACGTGAATTGTTGAAGATATCCAATCCAATCTGCATGTCTTGCGGAAACCTTGCCTTGAGTACTAAGATGCTTTAATGCATCGTGGTATGTATAAAGAACAAATTCTCGGTGAAAGAGATATTGACGCCAGTGCTTTATTGCTTGGATGACTGCATAGAACTCTGTGTCGTATGTATTGTAACGAAGACTGGCGTTGGAAATATTTTCACTAAAAATGCTATTGTCGGTTTTGCTGACTTAAAACCGCTCCAATCCCGCACTTAGGCGCATTTGTATGTACTTCAAAGACAATATTGAAGTTCAGAAGAGCCAAGATCGGGGTAGAATATTGTTTTTTCTTTGATAATATGAATTGCATCATTGGCCGCATGAGTCCAAGAGAATTTCCCGTCGTGTATACAGTCTGTAATGGGTGACATCAAACTTCTGAAATGAGGCATGAATCATCAGTAGAGTGAGGCGAGTCTGTGAAAGCTGCGGGTTTCTGTTATTGTATTTGGCTGAGGCCAAGATCGTATGGCTTCAACCTTACTTGGATCGACAGAAAGACCTTGGTCCGAAACAATATAACCCAAGAAGTGGACTTTCTTGACGCCAAAAGCACACTTCTTTTGCGTTGCAAAGAACTGGTCGCGGAGGAGGACAGCGAGAACCTCAAGCAAGTGCTGAACGTGTTCGTTGAATGATGAACTAAATATAAGAATATCATCGAAGTACACGACTACGAACTTTCCAATGAAAGGCCGTAGCATTTGGTTCATAATACGCATAGAAGTACTGGGTGCGTTGGATAATCCGAAGGGCATAACTATCCACTCAAAGAGACCTTCGCGTGTCTTAAAGGTTGTCTTCCATTCATCGCCTGGATGTATCCAAATTTGGTGATATCCACTTCGTAACTCTAGTTTGGAGGAGATGGACGCCGCACCAATTGGATTGAGCAAATCATCAAGGCGAGGGATAGGGAAGCGATATCTCACCGTTATTTTGTTAATAGCTCTGCTGTCTACACACATACGCCACGAGCTAACCTTCTTAAGAATAATTAAAGCTGGTACGGTGCATGGGCTAAGGCTTTCATGAATAAAACCTTTTGTTAGTATTTCCTCGACTTGGCGTCGCAGTTTTTCGTGCTTTGAAGGGCTCATACGGTAATGAGATCGATTAGGAAGGGCTGCGTCCGGAACTAGGTCAATGCGATGTTGGATATCGCGTAAGGGAGGTAAGCCGGAAGGAAGCTTGTCTGGGAAGACATCTTTGAACTCTGATAATAGGTAGCGGAGCTGAGGGTGAGCGGTCGGTGTGGTAAGAGACACCGGTGAAAGGCAAAAGAGCATGACCATGTCTGTATCCTTCATTAAGCTCTCAAAGGGATCTCGTTGGAGAAGAAGAACCTGGTTTTGTGGAGGCACTGCTACGTTCGGGGTATTAGGTACGTATGGCGTAGTTGGCTTGAGGGTGAATGTCCGATCATTGAATCGAAAGGTGTATGTGTTAAGAAACCCATCATGCATCACTCGACGATCAAATTCCCACGGCCGGCCGAGCAGTAAGACACGCATCCATTGGAACAAAATCACAAGAAATCAATTCTTTGTAAGTACTGCCTACAGAGAACTGAACCAGTGTGTGATGTGTAACCCTGAGCTCGTTTCTTTGATGTAACCATCCTAACTTATATGGAGAGGGGTGTGGTTTGGACTGCAGATTGAGTTTTGGGACAACTGATTCTGCCATAACATTCTCGTTGCTACCCGAATCTTTGATGAATGTACATAATTTTCCATTAATGGTGCATCGCAAAGTAAACAAGTTCTTGCATTGAGGAAACTCTGCAGCTGTATGTGGAGTTAAGCATGTGCGACAAATCATTAACATGGTACCTTCATCGGCTTCCAATTCCTCTGCTTTTTCTTCTGGATCTTCGTCATAAATAACTTCAACATCCATACCCGTAGAATTAATAAGAAAACACGGCGATTACGAAATGGGCAAGCAGATTGCCTATGTCCGACTTCCCCACAAGCAAAACAACATAACTATAATGGTCTTTGTTATCGTTGCTGATCAGCTGGGACAATGGCTGTTTCTGGTTTTGTTGGAGTATCATTCGAGGTGGTCGTTGTAGTTGTTATTGTTGGTCGATTTTTTCTGTTGGTGCCCCAAGATGGGAAACCATTATGAGATTGGGCTTCGACGGTAAGAGCTTGTTGATGAGCTACCAAAATTGTTTGAGGGCGGAAAAGATTCAGGGTGAACTGAATTTGTTGTCGTAATCCTATGATAAACCGCATGACTAGTTGTTGTTGTGTATCTCGAACTTCCACACGATTTATCATCTTAAGGAATTCTAATGCATACTCGTCGATGGTACGAGTTCCTTGCCCCAGATTCTGGAATTTCTGAAACATGAGTTGCTCGTGATTGTAAGGCAAAATTTTTTTTTTGCAAAACATTCACGAACCAATCTAGGAAGTTCTTCTGCTATTGTTGAGCTGTTGTATTATGGTATCTCAATTTTAAAACTCGATTTCCATGATGAATCTTCGTGTTCCTCATAGGAGCTTGAATCGTGTGTGTTGTTGGCGCGGTGGCGAGTGTTTTGTTGGCGGAGGGGAGCAAAAGGGTTAGCGTCATCGTTGGAATTGTTTTGGACTGAAACTTGGTCGTTGCGGCGGCGGTGATGTGTAGAGGCGGCTTGTTGAGTTTTCAAGTTGGCGACAGCAGAAACAAGATCTGAGATTTGTGACTGGAGATTTTTGATAGATTTCTGGTTAACCGGTGTGTCGTCGTGATTGACTTGATGAGAACATGTCTTGAAACCATCGTAGCGGTTGAGAACGTTTCAGAGCGTAGCAAAACTCTGATACCAACTTGGCGCAGCGTACGAATGGGAGAGCGGTCGATCTAAGAAATTAGGGCTTTTTTAGACATGTTCTTTAATCGATCAAGAGTTTCTTTCGATAGCTTCTTTAGACCAACTTCTTGTTTTGATGAATTGAATCGAAACGAAACAAGGTATAAAGCAAAATCTCTTTCTATTAAAATCAAACAGGTATATTATCAGAGTTATAGCTCTCTTTATATAATGATTCTAAAGCCACAAATCAGCTTAGAATAGGAAAATAGAAAACTAACTAAGAAAAGGAATTTTTAAAAGAAATCCAAAGCTAAGGAAAACAAATAAAACTAATCAATAAACATGATAATTCAAATTATCATGGCGCCACTTTGATCAGATGCTGCTGCATCACTCTCACCCCCAGGCTTGAACCTACCTGGTAAGTTAGGGTTTAGATTCTGGTTAGTAAGGATTTGCATGTTTAGTTGGGGGTTGCAATTGATTTACGGTTTCGGTTTATTTGAGGTTTTTGTTTCAATTGATTTCGTTAGGATTTCGATTTGGGTTAGGGTTTTAGTTGATTAGGGGTTAGGGTTTCGATTGTAAACTTTGATTTGATTAAGGGTTTCATGGATCTGTTTCTTGCACAGTCGGCTCTGTTGTTATTGTCATTCACGCTCCTAAGGACAAGACTCCTAACTCCGTCCAAGAGATATGGAATCTGGCCACTCAGCACTTGCTTGTTTATCCGAGACATACTTTTTCTCCTTTCTTTTATGTGTATGAAACAGATTTCTTAGTATACAAAGCCATAACCATGTCCATTGTCCTTGCTTTAATTCTCTATTTGAACCTCTATGCGGCCAATCTAACAATCTCGTTTATTTCAGCATCTCTTCATTAAAGGGTGCTCTTACTGTAAGTTGCTTCATCTGAGCTCTATTCCTTTCTTTTTTACCTTTTTATTGTAGACTCATAGCTCCAGTAACTTCTTGTTGTTTGTGTCTCTAAAGTTTCCCATGTTTTAAACAGGTCATGAGCATTAAGGCTAGTGGAATTGCGATTAAGTTAACAATGGAGGGAGTGAGCCAGATCGGGTATCCACAGACATGGCTTTTTCTCATGGTTGCAAGAACATGTGCTTACTGATACAATGATACTTCATGGAACCAATGAAGAGAAACAACAAGCATTTTCAGGTACGAAAAAAAGAAGAAAAACTCTTGATTTTCAAATAACATCCATTGATATGTCTCTATGTCTTATATGTCTGAAGCTTGTAGAATTATGGTTTAAGTGTTAACCTTGTATGTATCATGTGGTAAGTGTCTGTATATGTTTGTCTAAGATAATGATTTAACATGCATTGTTTGTATATGTCTTATGTCTTATATGTATTAATGATATATAATGATTTAAGATAATTTTATGTATGTCTTTTTTATGATTTAAGATGCATTGTATGTATATGTCTTTTGTCTTTTGCTTTTTCAGAAATCCATACTTAACCATACATATGTTATCAGCAACAGACACGCTGATAAGTTTGGTACATTTATTGTTTTGGTTCGAACCTTTGCGAAGGGTGTGTTTTTCAAAAGTGTTAGTTTGTGTGACTGTACGAGTTTCTTAGGTGGAACTTTTACCAAGTACGATGTTTTACCGAAAGCCAGTTCTTCGAGTATTTGTGACGTCTCGCGGTTCGAAAGTCTGGGTTTTTTTCTTTCGTAATAATCATAAATTAAAATTATGAGAACATGTCTAAGATGTTGGTGTGACGACTCTATACTTTGGTTTGTGTAACCAAGGATGTTTTGCGTTGGCATGAAGGTTTTGTTTCAACCTTATCACCAGGAACCGTTTTGGATTTGATGTTAAGACTTTTTCTAAGCTTTGTGATCAAATGTGTAAGTTCGATTTGATGTCTTTGTTAAGGCTTGTTATTGAAGGTGTTTGACCAAGTGCCCGTAAAGAGGGAACTCCTCGTAGATTTTCTGAGTGCAGCAAAGAGATAAGCCGTACTTTCATTGATTGTGAGCACGAGGCGATGAGAGCCATAGACGAGGCTTTGAGGGATTTTCCCATGGAGTTTATCGCAAGGAGACGTGTAGTGTATGTCTTTTTGCAGTTCATAGAGAAGAAGGCAAGAGAGACATCATCGCAATTAGTTGCAACAAAGAAATTGTTTGCTTGGCATCAAAGCCATGATATATGATTTTGTTTGTTTTCAAAAGTCGTCTTGTGTGACTTTTTTCCAAAAACTATTTTGTAAATCTCAATCATGTTACACGAGAACCATGTCATGTAAGTTATACAAGAAACATTTCATAAAGTTTTGTTTTGCATTTTGCTGTATAGCTAGGGGCGTTGTAGGTTTAGTGTTAGACCATGAAAATTTCGTGTTAGCATCAACGTCATGGTAGTTTGGATTGACATAAGAGATGTACCGAAAAAATTTTTTGCTTCCGCTTTAAGGAATGATACAGCCAGCTTAGGGTCAGAATCAACCTCGGAGCATTCTGAACAAAAGGACGAGTTGGAGCAAAGCTCAAGTGGACCGGTAGCTACTAACATGGACGAACCATCGGCACATGGATCGGACAAGGACGGGTAGTCGGGAAAGGTCTCATGTATGACTGAACTTGATCCAGAAGCTAGAGATCAAAATGATCAACCTTTTCGGCATGGAGATGAAGGTGTGAACAGATCAAATGAAGACCCACTCATTTATTCAAGTGGACCATTCACAAGATCAAAAGCCAAAGCACTTAAGAGAGCATTCGGGCTCTTGATAAAGTTCACACAAGATGAAGACAATCTTGAGACTTATGAAAGGAAGGTTGGGCCAATAACTTGGTTTAATCTCATGGTTTGCCAAGATTCGGAATAAGAGTCATAAATCTCATTAGGTGTAAGTTTAGTTAGCATAGTCCTAGATGGTTTCGGTTTTGATAAACCTATATGCCTTTGGTTTTGGTTTTGGTTTTGGAGTTATCTTTTCATTAAGTTATAGATAAAGATTAATTATACTAGATAATGAACATTTACCCTTGTTGCGGGGTAATTTATGTTTTCCAAAGGCTTTTTAAAAAGTGGTATATCTCTCTAGTTCGCTAACAAGAATAATTTTGTGTGGTTTGATATATTTTATCATTTTCCCAGTTTTTCATTCATATCGAGATATTGTTAGTGACAGTCAACATCTTTCATGATCAAGCGTTCAGGTTTTTGTAAGAAGAATCTGATGTTCCTACAGATGGCGCCAAATGTGGGAGCCGAACTCGCACAATCAAACTTATAAGAAAAAACCGTAAATTTTTTTGGAGAACCGAATTTTCTGCGATAACCAATGAAAACTAACCAGAGACAATATATGCGATAAAATTATTATAAGTAAAACGAGAAAAGAACAAGTAGACTATTACGAATTTACGCAGAAGTGTTGAAACGAAATGGTACAAGTGGCTCATCTGAAAGCGAGAATACAATAGACAATATGAAAATTTAGCAAACCTTCTAAGTTTTGCTAGACTAACCACCTCAGCCTAAAGTTCATATGCGAGTTGCAGCTCATGAGTAAAAAAGTCAAAAATTGTAAAACCTAAGCTCTAAGTTGCAGAGTGTTTCTGTAGCTAAATTTTGTCTCCTCTTTCCTCTGTCCCGGCCTTTTTTAGATATTCTTCCAAGGTTGCCTGTCTTGTCATTTCCCGTAGATCCACAGTTATTATCTTTTCATATTCCACCTATTTTTTCCAGATTCAAATTTGTCTCTTTTATGAATCTTCCATTTTCTTGTTTTCTTTCTTATTTTTCTCAAGGAAAAGTTACTGTCATTAAACTGGACATCTGTACATGTTAAGTCAAAACGACCATTTCTGTGTTCTAGGTCGTTTTAATTAGACCGTTTAGCGAACTAAATGTTTTTACAATTTTCCCCGGAATGATCGGCCTTTTGCTGAGATTTTGGGTGCTCTTAGTTTATGAAATGGAAATATCATTTTGTTTTGTCAGAAACAGATTATGTGTTTAAGTTAACTTTTTTTGCTTAACTTTTGGCTAATTTTACGGAAATAAGGATTTCTTAGTTTTTCACAAAATATCAACGGCAACTTTGTTGCAAAGAAAAAAGAACATTTTGGACGAATTTGAATGAGAACACGAAAATGGAAAAGTGGGCGACATGCATCAAGTCCGACAAGTGTGCAATGTGCTCAATTATGAAGAAGTGGGTGACGTGCTCCAAGTTATAGTGGGTGACGTGGTCCGAAGTAGACTAAGTGGGTGATGTGATACTAACCCGAGGAGTGGACTATGTGGTCCATGAAGAGGAGAGAGAGAGAGAGAGAGAGGGAGAGAGAGAGAGAGAGAGAGAGAGAGAGAGAGAGAGAGAGAGAGAGAGAGAGAGAGTTGGTTATATACTCATGGGATAGAGTCGCTGAGTTGGTAGGAGAGAGAGTAGACGAGGTTGTCAGGAGAGAGAGTGTGTGCTAGGTGGTCAAGAGAAAGAAAGTGGGCGAGGTGGTTCAGGAGAGACATAGTGGGTGATGTGTTTCATGTGGAGAGTGGTCAATGTGCTTAGTCTCAGCTATTTTTCCTTTTCTGCCATTCTTTGTCGATAGTTCGTATGCTTTTGTTTAGTTGTTTCGTTTAAAAACTTTCCTAAGTTAATTTTACAGAAATTTGTTTTGTATAACTATTTTGTTCCGCTTTACGAAATATTTCCTGCAAAAACTTTCTGAATTTAATTTTATGGAAGTTTATATCTTTAAACTATTTTATTTATTATTTTTCCTAAAAAATCTTTCAGATAAATGTTTTTTTTTCTGGATAATTATTGTTTGGACATAAATTAATTTATTTTCCTTTCAGGGAAAAAGTGTACGAATTTTGTTTTATTGTATCGTTTTATGTTGGCATAGTGTATGTGGAATTGTTTCCTGAACATTTCCGACTTGTCCTTATAAATGATTATATTTTTGAGTAATTTTAACTGTTTATAGTATGACAGATTTTTACCCCAACACCATTTGACTGCATTTGAAAGGCATCTAGTCTTAACGTTAATCTGCTTATTGGAAACATTCTCTACTTCGAAAACCTTTTCCGGTCGTTGTTGTTCTTTTTTAGTCGCGGTGGTCAAGCTTTTTCCTTTCCCCGTTCTTTTGAATTCGTTCTCTTGGTGTGTTTTTTTTTTGGTTTTCTTTCTTGAACCAGATAAATTTTAGTAGTTCTCCTGATCATTGATATTTAAATCATTCTCTTTCCTTTTGAGGTTTTCGTAATTCCTTTTCCTGTTTTAGATATTTCCACAAGTTCTTGCACAACAAATTGATATGATATCAATCAAAATAATTGCAGAATACTGTAGCATTAATTGTAAGTTCTCTCCTGCAGCTGTAGATCTCCTCCCTAGTTTACTGTCATTCCTCACTCACACTTACTCGATATTGCTTCTTTTGATTGAAACGATGGCGGACAGCTTACATACTGCGATTTTTGCTTTGTCTCTCCACGGTGAATAGACGTTGGATTTTCCAGAAAATCCTTGCTTCCATGTTTTAGAGAAAACACCTTGAGTCTCCTCGGAATACTTCTCAACCCTGCTTGTCAACCAATAGATGAGGTGATCAAAACTATGCAGAGGGTTTGGAGAGTGTATGATAGGGTTTGAGGAATAGCTCTATCTAACGAAAAGTTCCAATTCATTTTTCAGAGAGAAGAAGACATTGCAACAGTGCTGAAACACTGTCCTTGTTCTTATAATCATTGGACGATGTTGCTGTTCGAACCGAAAACGGTGTGTTTGTCGGATTCATACAATATATTTTTTATGGAGGTTTAGAAGATATCATCAATGAAATCAAATGAGAAATAGAACATAAAGAGATTTTATTGATCGAAGATTCATTACAATGAATGATTAAAAGTAAAGTGAATCTAAAAATCCATAAAATGTCTCTAAAGATGTGTTCTTTATTTTAGAATAGAAAAGAGAATCCCTTGTTAAGGATTAGTGTCTCCTTATTTATACAAGAATGAAGCCTAGGAAACCCTAGTGGCCTCATGTAAATGGGTCTAGTTAATTCTCTGATAGGATTTGTTGGAGGATCAAGATTCATCCCCAACAGTAAGCCCCCCTAAGTTCGTAGAAAAAGATGAAATCGATCTCTGTGAATTTTACAAATAGGGTTTATGAGACAATGAACTAGGCACATACTCATATCGTAGACGAATTGTTATGGACGGGCTGCCATGATTGGGTTGTCATGATCGAAGTGTCATGGAAGACTGCCCCGGGCGAGCTGTCATCGACATACTTCTGATTCCGATCGGGCTTCTTACTCCGGGGACGGTTGCACGAAGGATATGTATGGACAGTGTTCTGAACCACCCGAACAAGTCATCATGGATGAAGCGTAGATCGACTAACTGCCAGGGAAGAATTTCCATAGACAACGTCATGAACGTACCGCCACAACGAGCCATCACAATCAAATCGCCATGACGAGAGATTGATCCGCGAAGGTCACACGTCTGTCATTTGTGAGGCCGAGCTCGGGCTCGTCTGTGTTGATGAAGCTTAAAGAAGCACATTGTTTGATGAGTACGTCATTCACAAGAACGAGATGCCGTTAACCTTGTGAAACAAATGACGAGGTGATGAGGGGACGAGGTGATTGGCTCATCATCCCGTCTCTCGCCAAAATCGAACTGAATCATGGTCCTTGAGATCAAGTCACCAAAGAGATAGTCTTCACAAAGAAAATTTAAACCCCATTAGTATTTAGACCTTGCAACTCAAAGTTAATTTGAAAGAGTTGATATGTTTTATGACTTAATAGGCAGGCTAGCATATTAATTTTTCACAGCAAGACGTACGATTACCATAATCCATTAACTTTGCCCATAATTTTAATAAAGCAATTAACTGTCAAACTATCAATAGACAAGCATTGTAACGTTTTAAAGAAGGCAGTCTAATGATAATAATTAGTTAATATTGAGAACACTTATCTCAATTGCTTGCTCTTGTTTGAGCTAAGATGGTGGCAACCATTTGTTGATTCTCCTTTCCTCTTTGGCTCAACGATCTCTGCAAGTTTTGGCTAGACTCCATAAGGCTTTGCAGTTTCTGAGCTCCAAGGATGCAACCATTTGAAATCCAAAACAGAGACCAAGCATTCTTGCAACAACTCCCCTGCAGATTTATTATTACCACTTCCACTCAAACCATTGGAGCTAACATAGAACTGTACCAACAGATCAACCTTCAAAGCTTTTAAAGCGAATTGATCAAAGACACCAGGATTAAACTTCTGACCCATCTCTAGAACAGACTTCAACATAAACGCCAATGTACATCTCAGCCGTTGAAATCAAGCGTTCTCAACCGTAAATTACAAAACATTGGAGTCCCTGAAGCTAGAAAAACTGAACAGGTAACGACCCGTGAAAGGTTGAGAGACAGTGAGAGAGTAAGAGTCTGCACCATGGTGATCAGAGAAGGTGAAGCTGCCGCCGTTTTGAGGGTAGTAATTGTTGAATCCATAATGCGGTCGGTGATGTAATATAGTAAAAAGACGTAAAGGGTGGAGATTTTCGTATTAATGATCAAGAATAAACAAGCTCGGTCAATTACAAGAACTAGAAATGCTCGTCTATACAATTGTCTAAACAAGTATCTCTCTTAATTTTGGTCTCTGATGTCTGGGACGAGCTCGTCCGATGGTCGAGGTCGTCTTAGACTTTTGGTGGTGATTGATGAGGCGGTGCTCTCAATTTTCTGTACATTGTTGTACGTTTCTGACTTCTTATCAATGAGTCTGATGGTCTTTATTTATAGTAAAGTATGTTTTGTCCTCTAGCGAAATTACCATTTGTTGTTTAACGGGCCAGGCCTGATTTTGGGCTTAGCTCTTAGTGGGCATGTACTAAGCCCATCTCCAACAATAGCCCCCCATAGTTAATTAAGTTTCAAACCTTGGTGAATTCTTCTAGTTTTTCTGAGTAAAAATCAGGCCGGTAAGTGGACGCTGATGTCGTACGTAGATCAAGATTCTTTATCGGTCAATGAAGA
Source organism: Moricandia arvensis (assembly GCA_905132765.1). Lineage (NCBI taxonomy): Eukaryota > Viridiplantae > Streptophyta > Magnoliopsida > Brassicales > Brassicaceae > Moricandia > Moricandia arvensis. The sequence continues at coordinate 28,807 of CAJHQP010001837.1, forward strand.
GCAACATGGCGTTGATGTTGGTGATGAGAAAGTGGACGCTGATGTCGACATTGATTAGCAGGGCGCTGCTGTAGGCGATGATCAGTAGGTCTTCGTTGTTATTGATGAACAGCAGAACGTTGATGTTTGTTGATGAGAAAGTGGACGCTGATGCCGACATTGATTAGCAGGATGCTGCCGTTGGCGATGAGCAACATGATGATGTTAAGATAAGTTGGACACTTCTGTAGGCGATGATCAGTAGGTCACCGTTGTTATTGACGAGCAGTAGGACGTTGATGTTGTTGATGAGAAAGTGGATGCTGATGTCGACATTGATTAGCAGGACACTGTTGTTGGCGATGAGCAACATGACGATGTTATGATAAGTAGGACGCTGCTGTAGGCGATGATCAGTAGGTCTCCGTTGTTATTGACGAACAACAGGACGTTGATGTTGTTGATGAGAAAGTGGACGCTGATGTTGAAAATTGATTAGCAGGACACTACCTTTGGCGATGAGGACCATGACAATGTTAAGATAAGTAGGACGCTGCTGTAGGCGATAATTAGTAGGTGGTCGTCGTTGTCGTTGCGTGGAGCTTGTCTTTTGTTTCCAAGGGAAATGGAAGTCATTGCAATTGACGTGGTCTTAATGGTCAACAGGTGAAGCTTTGTCGTAGGTCGTCCAAGGTCCTCAGAGGTGGTCTGAGATTTTCAGAGGTGATACTAGCTCAACGGAGATGATCTGAGGTTTTTGAAGGTGGCTCGAGCTCATCAAAGGTGGTCCGAGCTCGTCGGAGGTGGTTCAAGCTCGTCGGAGGTGGTCCGAGCTCGTCGGAGGGTGTCTAAGCTCGTCAGAGTTGGTTCAAGCTTGTCGGAGGGTGTCTAAGCTTGTCAAAGGTGGTCCGAGCTCACCGAAAGTGGTTTGATCTTGTCGGAGGGTGTACAAGCTTGTCGAATGTGTTCCAAGCTCGTCGGAGGTGGTTCGAGCTCGCCAGAGGGTGTCCGAGATTGTCGGAGTTGGTCCGAGTTTGTCATAGTTGGTCTGAGCTCGTCATAGGTGGTTCGACCTCGTCGGAGTGTGTTTGAGCTCGTCAGAGTGTGTCTGAGCTTGTCAGAGTTGGTTCAAGCTCGTCGGAGGGTGTCCGAGCTTGTCAAAGGTGGTCCGAGCTCACCGAAAGTGGTTTGATCTTGTCGAAGGGTGTCCAAGCTTGTCGAAGTTATTCCAAGCTCTTCGGAGGTGGTTCGAGCTCGCCAAAGGGTTTCCGAGCTCGTTGGAGGTGGTTCGAGCTCGTCGGAGGTGGTCTTAGCTCGTCGCACGTGGTCCGAGCTCGTTAGAGATGGTTCAAGCTCGTCGGAGGGTGTCCTAGCTTGTCAAAGATGGTTCGAGCTCACCGAAAGTGGTTTGATCTTGTTGGAGGGTGTCCAAGCTTGTCGAAGTTGTTCCAAGCTCGTCGGAGGTGGTTCGAGCTCGCCAGAGGGTGTCCGAGCTTGTTGGAGTTGGTCCTAGTTCGTCAGAGTTAGTCTGAGCTCGTCAGAGGTGGTCTGAGCTTGTCGGAGTGTGTCTGAGCTTGTCAGAGTTGGTTCAAGCTTGTTGGAGGGTGTCCGAGCTTATCAAAGGTGGTCCGAGGTGAGATGGTCGTTGAGGTGGATGATGTGAGATGGTCATCGAGGGGCGAGGTGGTTGAGGCGAGATCAACGAGATGAGATGGATGTTGAGGTGGGTGAGATGAGATGATCATCACGGTTGACAAGGGGAGATGGCTGAGGCGAGTTCAACGAGACGAGATGGTTGTTAAGGTGGACGAGGTGAGATGGTTGAGGTGAGGTCAACAAAATGAAATAGTCGTTAAGGTGGACGAGGTGAGATGGTTGAGGCGAGGTCACGAGATGAGATGGTCGTCGAGGTGGACGAGGTGAAATGGCTGAGGCGAGTTCAACAAGACGAGATGGTCATTGAGGTGGACGAGGTGAGATGGTTGAGGCGTGGTCAACAAGATGAGATGGTTGAGGTGAGGTCAACGGGATGAGATGGTCATCACGGTGGAAGAGGTGAGATGGTTGAGGTGAGTTCAACAAGACGATATGGTCGTCGAGGTGGACAAGGTGATATGGTTGAGGTGAGGTCAACGAGATGAGATGGTCGTTGCGGTGGACGAGGTGAGATGGTTGAGGCAAGTTCAACGAGATGAGATGGTTTAGGCGAGGTCAACGAGATGAGATGGTCGTCGCATTGGACGAGGTGACATGGTTGAGGCAAGTTCAACGAGACAAGATGGTTGTCGAGGTGGACAAAGTGAGATGGTTGAGGCGAGTTCGAAGAGATGAGATGGTCGTCGAGGTGGACGAGGTGAGATGGTTGAGGTGAGGTCAACGAGATGAGATGGTTGAGGCGAGGTCAACGAGATGAGATGGTTGAGGCGAGGTCAACGAGATGAGATGGTCATCGCGGTGGAAGAGGTGAGATGGTTGAGGCGAGTTCAACGAGACGAGATGGTCGTCGAGGTGGACGAGGTAAGATGGTTGAGGTGAGGTCAACCAGATGAGATGGTCGTCGCGGTGGACGAGATGAGATGGTTGAGGCAAGTTCGACAAGATGAGATGGTTGAGGCGAGGTCAACGAGATGAGATGGTCGTCGCGGTGGACGAGGTGAGATGGTTGAGGCGAGTTCAACGAGACAAGATGGTCATCGAGGTGGACGAGGTGAGATGGTTGAGTTGATGAGATTGATCTCGTCTATGATAGGCTCAAGGTTGTCTATGGCTGGTGTGATAGATCCAAACATATCTTTTTGTGGGAGCGAGATCAATTGAGGAGAAGGATGAGCGAATTGTTATTAAAAGAGTGCTTGTAGTACAAGGTGGACGAGCTTGTAGCAGAAGCAACAACAATGACGTGGCTGAAACATTTAAGTGGATTTTGGAGAAATTTGTGTAAGGCTGTAACCCCTGTTTTTCTTCTTATATATATCAAACTGGGTGTGTGTGAGATGTTAACGAGTCAGAGTTGATGAAAACAACTTTTTTAATGTGCGTCGTCGAGTGCCATCTTCGCTTTGATAAGAATGAGCAAATCATCAGTATTTTGACAAGCATGAGGGAATCGTCATCATTTTTCTGATGGAAAATTTGCGAGTGCGTTGTATTTGTTTTAGCGAGCATGAGTGTGTTGCAATTTTTATTTAAGCGTGAGCGCGGCATCGTCATTTTTTCTGAAAACACTTTGTGAGTCGAAGCGTGGAACTGCGACATAGAGAGAGAATCTTGCTCTTGAGATTAGCATGCTACGAGCTTGTTGCTAAGAATGAGACGTAGAACTTGTTCAAGTGTGAGTGTTGAGCTGCATTATTGGGAGCGGATCTCATTTAAGACGAACGAACTATAAATCTCTTTTTTTAGTGTGAGCGCGGAACTGCAGCACTTGGGAACAGATCCCATATGAAAATGAGTTTGTTGAGCTCGTTCAAGTGTGAGGGCTAAGCTGCAGCACTTGAAACTGATCACGTCTTAAGATGAACGAGTTACAGAGCTGAACGTTAAGTGTGAGCGGGGAACTGCAGCACTTGGGAACATATCCCATTTGAAAATGAGTTTGTAGAGCTCGTTCAAGTGTGAGCGCTGAGCTGCAGCACTAGGAACTGATCCCGTTTTAAGATGAACAAGTTACAAAGCTCAATGTTAAGTGTGAGCGTGGAGCTGCAGCACTTGGGAACAGATCCCGTATGAAATTGAGTTTATAGAGCTCGTTCAAGTGTGAGCCCTGATCTGCAGCACTAGAAACAGATCCCGCTTTAAAACGAACGAGTTACAAATCTCTTTGTTAAGTGTGAGCGCGGAGCTGCAGCACTTGGGAACAGATCCTGTATAAAAATGAGTTTATAGAGCTCGTTCAAGTGTCAGCACGGAGCTACAGCACTGGGAACTGATCCTGTCTTAAGATGAACGAGTTACAAAGCTCAATGTTAAGTGTGAGCGCAGAGCTGCAGCACTTGGGAATGGATCCTGAATAAAAATGAGATCATTGTTGATGTGATGTGATCATTGTCGTTGTGTGGAACTCATCATTGTTGTGTAGAGATCTCCCAAGGTCATCATCGTGTGAATATCATCTAAGTAGTCGATGTTTCGCGAGGTAGTCGATGATATTGAGGTGGTCGAATCCTGGTAAATTCTTCTGGTTCTTGAGAGTAAAAATCAGGTCGGTATGCGTTTGGAAATTATGACGAGCTTCTCTTCTCTATTTAAATGAGTCTTGGACTTTGCTAGGATAGTAACTTGTCTCTCCCCATTGGTGAAAAGGTAATTTTTCTTTCTTCTGTCTTTTTCTGTGTGGTCTCTTTTTCTTTCTCTCTTGGATATCTATGGCAAAAGGTGAGTTGAGAAGATGAGTCGTTACTTTCTAACGACCAAGATGGTGAAACAGAGGTCGTCGCTAGCTATGAGACGACGGCATTGTTGTTGATGAAGCCGAGATAAGGTAGTCACGTATGAGGGAGGAGGTCGGTAATGTTTGGAATGGCGCGGCGCCGATGTCTTTCTTGGTTGGAGGTGTGGGTCGTCGCGGTCATCTTGGTTCGAGCTCGTGGTGCTCGCGGTCAGCCTGGTTCGAGCTCGTGGTGCTCATGGTCGGCTTAGCTTAGGGTTGTGGTTGTCGTGGTTTGAGCTCGTCGGGGGTATTGGTCGTCAGGGTTGTGTTCGGCTTTGAAGTGAGCTTGGGGTTGTGGTCGGGTTTGAAGTGAGCCTGGGGTTGTGGTGGGGTTTGAAGTGAGCTTGGGGTTGTGGTCGGGTTTGAAGTGAGGTCGGGGTCGTTGTGGTGTTGAGGTCGTCTTGGTCCTTGGTCTGAGGTTGAGCTCGAACAAGGCTCGAGGTTGAAGTGGGCCGAGGTGTATTTGTCTCGAGCCAAGATGGGAGCGGGTTAAGGTCGTCCGAGTTTGTCTTGTTTGCTGGTTGGCTTTGAGGTGACGTCGGCTTGTATGGATTGGAGGTGCCGTGGTTGATCTCGTGGTCGTGTGCTTGTGGTCGGCTTGGGCTCGTTGCGATCGTGGTTGGCTTGTGATCAGTTGAGCTCGTGGTTCCATCCGTGATCGTTGTTAACAAGTCGAGGTGCGTTTCATCGTTCTTTGTTTGTTGATTCAGGTATACTCTTTCCCCACCCCCCACTTTTTTTTTTAAAAAAAGGAAGGAATCGGCGTCGATTTTGTTCTTGGTAGTGGAGGGTCATTGTCTTTTCTATGAACGCGAGGTCGTCTTCTGTTGGTTTGTCTTTCGTGACAGTAGGAGGGCTCGTCAAAAGGCCGATGTTGTTGTTGTCAGGTGTCAAGAAGGGAGGACTGATGGCTCGCCTATGGGAGACAGAGCTCGTCTCCAGGTATGACGTCGTAGCAGATGGGTTTGTGGGAGGCCGTCCTCTGGTCTTGAGGTCGTCAGAAGTGATGTCGAGCTCTCCTAAGGCGGGTTTGTGGTCGTCATCGGCTGAACTGAGTTGGTTGTTGGTTGTTGAGCAGAATTTTGCGATGGTGATTAAAGATCTGGGTTGGGCTCCTCGTGGCTTGCTGGACTGATTCTTTGAGCTCGTCGTGCCTTGCTGGAACTGATTCTTTGACAGGTTTAAGGTTGTCTTTATTGGTTTTGAGCTCGTCTGCAGTGGCGTCGAGATCGTCTCTCGAGGGGTTGAGCTCGTCGTGCCTTTCTGGAACTGAATCTTTGAGGTCATCGTGCCTTGCTGGAACTGATTTTTTGACAGTACCAAGGTTGCCTTTATTGGTTTTGAGCTCGTCTGCGGTGGTGTCGAGATCGTCCCTCGAGGGGTTGAGCTTGTCGTGCCTTTCTAAAACTGAATCTTTGAGCTCGTCGTGCCTTGCTGGAACTGATTTTTTGACAGGACCAAAGTTGTCTTTATTGGTTTGGAGCTCGTCTGCGGTGGCAATCGAGACCGTCTCTCGAGGGGTTGAGCTCCTCGTGCCGTGCTAGAAATGCTTTGACAGGGTCGAGCTAGATGGGTCTGAGATCGTTTGGGACAAAAACGAGGTTTTGAGCGGGTATTAGCCTCAAGTTGCTGTTGAGGCGAAGCATGTTGTCGAGAGTTCATCGTCAGGAGAGCTGGCGTGGAGAGCTTTGTTTTTTTTGTTGTTTTTTACAAGCTTCAAACTTAGTCCGGTTGAGATGTTTGACGAATCCGAGCTGATAAAAATGTTTTTTCAAGGAAGACGAGGTGACCGAGGTTGTCAAGACAAGTTGGTCGAGATAAGGTCGCATGGCATGGTAATGAGGGACAAGGTTGCAGTGATGCGATCATCCGAGATGTCGTCACGGTGATGCGGTAACCATCGCCGCCATATGAAGATTACCATTGCTGTGGAGTTAATCTCACCAGATGTCTCCTTGTTTGGCCAGCTGCACCAGGTCGGGTTGCTGGTTGACTGGCCCGAGGTCGTTGTGGTCGCCACACTTCTCATGTTGCTGGGTGGTTGGCGCGAGGACGTCACCATGACTGGTTGGCCTAATGTCATGACCAAAAACGTCGTGTTGCTAGCTAGTTGGCTCATCTCTATACACGTCGCGTTGCTGGCTGGGATGCCCGAGGTCGTCGCCGCATACATGGCGTTGATTGCCTGCTGGCCCGAGGTCATCGCCACAAACGTCGCGTTGCTGGCTAGCTTGTCTGAGGTCATCGCCGTATGCGTAACATTGCTTACTGGCTGCCCCGAGTACGTCCCCACGTACATGTTATTGTTGGCTACCTGGCCCAAGGTCGTCGGCGCGTACATGGTGTTGTTGGCTAGCTGGTCTGAGGTCATCGTCGTATGCGTAACATTGCTTGCTGCCTGCCCCGAGGTCGTTCCTGTGTACATGTTGTTTTTGGCTACCTGGCCCAAGGTCGTCGCCGCGTACATGGTGTTGTTGGCTAGTTGGTTTGAGGTTTTTGCCAATAATGTCATGTTGGTGGCCGGCTTGTCCACGATCGCTGCTGCCAACGTCGTTTCTGAGTTGTCGATGATCGGAGAAGTCAGGGCGTCTGTTTGCGATGAAGGTTCTGTGATTGTCTAGCTGTCTTGAGGTAGAGAATAATCCCCAGCCCCACAGTGGGTGCCAATTGTTGAATCTATAATGCGGTCGGTGATGTGATGTGTCGTGTTTTTATCGGTTTTAGTTTATGTTATTATAGAGTATTTCGAGTCTTTTTTGTTGTCTTTAGTTCTTTTTCAGGTCGCAAAGCGTTAATTTGGAGTTTCGGGCACAAGAAGGGAAGAACAAGCCGAAGTATGCAGAACTGTACCAGGGATCGGGGGATCCATACAACATGGATCGAGGGATCTGTGCCAGATCGGGGGATCCATGCCGACTGGATCGACCGATCCTTGGCGTCTCCGGCTCCACCAACCACTAACGCGTTTTGCACTCATTTTACCCACTTCCAACTAATAATTTCGAGGAAGCTTTTCATTTTTCGTGTTCTTGGAAGACCAGAGAAGTCAGAGAAACACCAGAGAGAGTTCTTGAGAGAGATTTGAGAGATTTGTTCTCTTTAAAACTTTTGATTTCTCTTGTTGGTTTTTAGAACTTCTTGTAATAGGATCTTGAGGGATAGAGTTTCTCTTTGAGAAATCTCTTGAACTCTGGATCAGTTGTATATATTCATGTTTTCTATCTTAATTTCGTTGATGTTTGAGTAGCTTGCGCAATTGGGTGTTAGGATTTCAAAGGGATTTCATGGCTTGTTGATTTAGGATTGTTAGATTTTGGGGATTCACGTTTTGGTTCTTCATCTACTGGTATTCTTACTGCTTGAATTGGATTGATCACCTAGTTCATGATATAAGGTTGTTTAATGCACCGAAAGTGATAGTTTAAACTCCCTAAAAGACTTTAGATGAGCAAAGTGTCCTTAACCCTCGGAAGTTGATGTTATTGCGCTTTGTGAACATATTGAACCTGTTCTTAATGCTTGTTTAGAAATTGAAACTCAGCGGAAGTTAGTGTGGAAGTTTCTATAACATAGAGAGTTAGCGCTGCGGAAGTAGGTTAATTCTAATATCGTGTTTGAGTTCTAGACGGTTCTTAATACAATCCTTGCTAGCAATAAATGATTAGCTCTACGGAAGTAGGTTGATTATGTCCGTGTCTGATAGCCATGAGTCCCCGCGATTTCCTCTTGCCCAATGCTCTCTCACATTAACACTTTCTGCATTTTCCTCATCGCATTGCATTATTTCATTCCAGCCTAGTTTTAGTAATCAAACAAAAATCCATCCGTTTAGTCTTAGCTTAACTCTCATCTCGCATCCTCGTCGTGTAACCGTTGGTCTCTGTGGATTCGATCCTGAAGTGCTACAACGACATACCATTCGATTGTGGCATTGCTGGTACTTCAGGTTAATTGGCCTGTGTAAAAGCAGTGAAATCAATTTGGCGCCGTTGCCGGGGACCATTTCGTGTTGCCCACGAGTTTAGGATAGGAGTTTCGTCTAAGACACTAACCTTACTAATTTTTGTTTTTAGTTTTATTTTGTGCAGGTTTTGAGTCGAGAAAAGATGGAGTTCGGCCGTATATACGGTTACCGGCAACAAGAAGAGGGAGACATATTGGAAGATGACATTGAGGATGAGCCATATGTGGAGCCACCCTTTGATGAAAGCGTACTCACACCAGAACAGAGTGCGAAGATAGATGAGCTGTGCGAAGAGAACCCAACGATGAGAAGGAGTACCCTAGCAGCAATGCTGAGGTTAAACCTCATGTCACATCGGGCAATGCTAGAAGGAAGAGAGCTCACAAGTATGGAGATTTGGAGTGCTCATGATCTAAAAGAGGTATTTTATTGGGTTCCACCGACCCAATTAGAAGGTATGTGCGAACGGACTTTTGAACCGTATGATTTTGATGATCGCCTACCTGTTGCTGAAGAAATTACCTCTGCTATTGATTGTTCTATGCTCATAAATGAATGTCTTAATCTGATATGTGAAACTAGGGAACTAGACGCTTTTAGAGAAGAAAAGTTTGTTAGAGATTATTTTGAAGTCTGTTTTGACACGAATTATATTTGTGCTTCAATTGATCTTGAATCTGACTTTTATTTGCTTGGTGAACCTAGTATTCCTCTTGAACTTCATGATCTAGGGTGTGAAACTGATATAGATAAAATCATAGAAAACCCTGAGATCGACATCGATCATGAGAATGTGAATATTGTGTATTATTTTATTGATGGTGATGAAGTAGACTACTTTGTGAGAACCTCGTTTGAACCTGTAGTAGACTTTGTGTTTCCATTGAATGCATTTGATTCTCATGATCATCTGAACCTCAAGGAGCATGTGTTAATCCATGCTATATCTTTAGTAATGCTCCTTGACGAAAAATCTGTCTATTTTCTATGGACAGTAGTGTGCTCCTTTGCACACTTTGATTCTTGTGTTTGCAGGAGAAGGACCAAAGGTGCATTGGCTCAACCTTTTGATTCCTATGACTAGCAAGCGCATAAAGTCAAGCTATGAGACTCAAAACAAGCGCACTTGGGAGGCATTCCCCTGTTATCCTTTGTATATATGTGTGTTGTTTTATTTACTTATGTTTTCTTAAATAAGAGTTGCAGGTCGTGTGCAAGGTCGAATAAAACGCAAAAATGTCCCAAAGAAGATGCCCTCCATATCTACGCATTGCATTGTAAAGTTTTCTTTTCCCTTGTCTTAGTGTTTTTATTTTAATTTATCACCCTCTTTTGGATTAATTTTCACACCGCTTTTTTTTCTAGTGTTGTTTTCATTTTTAGTGTTTTTGAAAATATTTTTTGAGTCTTTGTAAAAAATTTTAAAAGTTTATTTTTTGGTGTTTTCGGTTTTATCGTGTCAGTTTTATTCGGTTTTATCGTGTCAGTTTTATTTTAGAACTACTGTTTTCTTTGGTATAACCATAACTAAAACCTTAGTGACCATTCGTTTAGCCATCCATTGTAGATCTCATAACATAAGAATATCAGTCTACCAATGCCACCATACTTGTGTGGGTATCTGAAAGATCCAAAGCTGACTTCACTTAATCTACTTAGTTCTCTTGTCTTGGGACTTGGTATACAGTGGATCGGAATCCTCGTTCAGGTCTGAAAATATTGTGAGTACGGTTTCCCTCTCTCTTCCTCTATAAAAAAAAAAGAAAAAAAAAAAGAATAAGAATAATGGTCAAAAAGAAGTGAATCGGGGATTCAGTGGTTACACCCATTAATACTCGCATCTCATGGAAGCCTGTTCAATAAACTAAGTCGATAGAAAAAATAAAATGATACCCTACAAGGTAGGGAGAAATCGACTTAGGGAAGTGAGAGGAAAGAAACCAAAAATAAGAAACTTGAACGAGTAATGACTCCATGTGTCCATTGATCGATATTCCCTCGATGAGACCACACATTTAAATTCCAAATAAGAAGTCAGCAATGGTGAATTTGGGTCACTCCAAGTTGTACTCGAAAGTGGTATGGTTGCTAAGCTAAATGTAAAATACATGAGACTAATCTCTTAGAATGGTATTCTAGATGTGGCTTACAACAGGTAATGGTAAATGCGGTTGACTAAAGAAAATGAGAGTTCTCGTGTTTTTTAAATTCTTCTCCCTTTGGCTTAATCTTTGTTTCCTTTGCTTGAGGACAAGCAAAGATTCAAGTCTGGGGGTTTTGATGTGTCGTGTTTTTATCGGTTTTAGTTTATGTTATTATAGAGTATTTCGAGTCTTTTTTGTTGTCTTTAGTTCTTTTTCAGGTCGCAAAGCGTTAATTTGGAGTTTCGGGCACAAGAAGGGAAGAACAAGCCGAAGTATGCAGAACTGTACCAGGGATCGGGGGATCCATACAACATGGATCGAGGGATCTGTGCCAGATCGGGGGATCCATGCCGACTGGATCGACCGATCCTTGGCGTCTCCGGCTCCACCAACCACTAACGCGTTTTGCACTCATTTTACCCACTTCCAACTAATAATTTCGAGGAAGCTTTTCATTTTTCGTGTTCTTGGAAGACCAGAGAAGTCAGAGAAACACCAGAGAGAGTTCTTGAGAGAGATTTGAGAGATTTGTTCTCTTTAAAACTTTTGATTTCTCTTGTTGGTTTTAGAACTTCTTGTAATAGGATCTTGAGGGATAGAGTTTCTCTTTGAGAAAATCTCTTGAACTCTGGATCAGTTGTATATATTCATGTTTTCTATCTTAATTTCGTTGATGTTTGAGTAGCTTGCGCAATTGGGTGTTAGGATTTCAAAGGGATTTCATGGCTTGTTGATTTAGGATTGTTAGATTTTGGGGATTCACGTTTTGGTTCTTCATCTACTGGTATTCTTACTGCTTGAATTGGATTGATCACCTAGTTCATGATATAAGGTTGTTTAATGCACCGATAGTGATAGTTTAAACTCCCTAAAAGACTTTAGATGAGCAAAGTGTCCTTAACCCTCGGAAGTTGATGTTATTGCGCTTTTTGAACATATTGAACCTGTTCTTAATGCTTGTTTAGAAATTGAAACTCAGCGGAAGTTAGTGTGGAAGTTTCTATAACATAGAGAGTTAGCGCTGCGGAAGTAGGTTAATTCTAATATCGTGTTTGAGTTCTAGACGGTTCTTAATACAATCCTTGCTAGCAATAAATGATTAGCTCTACGGAAGTAGGTTGATTATGTCCGTGTCTGATAGCCATGAGTCCCCGCGATTTCCTCTTGCCCAATGCTCTCTCACATTAACACTTTCTGCATTTTCCTCATCGCATTGCATTATTTCATTCCAGCCTAGTTTTAGTAATCAAACAAAAATCCATCTGTTTAGTCTTAGCTTAACTCTCATCTCGCATCCTCGTCGTGTAACCGTTGGTCTCTGTGGATTCGATCCTGAAGTGCTACAACGACATACCATTCGATTGTGGCATTGCTGGTACTTCAGGTTAATTGGCCTGTGTAAAAGCAGTGAAATCATGATGTAATATAGTAAAAAGATGTAAAAGATGGAGATTTTCGTATTAATGATCAAGAATAAACAAGCTCGGTCAATTACATGAACTAGAGATGCTCGTCTATACAATTGTCTAAACAGTATCTCTCTTAATTTTGGTCTCTGATGCCTGGGACGAGCTCGTCCGATGGTCGAGGTCGTCTAAGACTTTTGGTGGTGATTGAAGAGACGGTGCTCTCAATTTTATGTACATTGTTGTACGTTTCTGACTACTTATCAATGAGTCTGACGCCTTTCATTTATAGTAAAGTATGTTTTGTCCTCTAGCGAAATTACCATTTGTTGTTTAACGGGCCAGACCTGATTTTGGGCTTAGCTCTTAGTGGGCATGTACTAAGCCCATCTCCAACATTAGTGGCGTACATGAAGCTTAGGAAGGACGACGGGGGGAGAGAGTTGAGGTCGGGACTTTCATAAGAAAGCTTCTTCCTTTATCAAAATACTACCGTGGTTTCTGTACTCCGGCAATGGCTAACGTCAGAGATGGCTGAAACAAGATTGACCCATTACTCTGATACCTGATTAGCCCACGAACCGACACACAATCGCCTCTGTTTCTCTCGCTGGGGCAACAGCGACGTTACCATTCCGAACCAATGAAATCCATGAAGTTCGAACATAATCCATGTTTCAAACGAGCTCTCCCAATCAACCAGGATCCAAAGGGAATTCCTTTTTACAAAAGGACGAAAGACTCAGCATGAACTTCGAACATAGCCCTCTTGGATATGCCGTCTTGAACATAGCCTTTGTTGTCGTTCTCAAGTCTCGATCTTTTTTGCAATTTTGATGAGTGAAAAGCCCATACAACAAGCTGATGAGAATCTTGGGCTCTTTTATGGGTCTTTGGTGACTTCAAAAACAAGGCTTCATGAGAAAGCTTCCTCCTTTCTCTAAACACCGTCATGGTTTGCCGAGATCTTCATGAGGTGAAGCTAGATCCAAATTTTCCCAAGTTAGATATGCTTTCAAGATAGTTCTCCTTGGCCTCCTCCTTCTAGCGCCAACTGTTTGAACCGAAAATGGTGTGCTTGTCGGATTCATACAATATATTTTTTTAAGGAGGTTTAGAAGATATCATCAATGAAATAAAATAAGAAATGGAACATAAAGAGATTTTATTGATCGAAGATTTATTACAATGAATGATTACAAGTAAAGTGAATCTAAAAATCCATAAAATGTCTCTAAAGATGTGTTCTTGATTTTAGAATAGAAAAGAGAATCCCTTGTTAAGCATTAGTGTCTCCTTATTTATACAAGAATGAAGCCTAGAAAACCCTAGTGGCCTCATGTAAATGGGTCTAGTTAATTGTCTGATAGGATTTGTTGGAGGATCAAGATCCATCCCCAACAGTTGCTAGATTGATGGATCCCATAATCTGCGGAAAACTTTCTGACAACTATTGATGAGTGGATTAGGATCAGTAAAATCCCGGTTAATCACTATCAGCTGGAAACTATGGATTTTCTGGAATCTAAGGTGGGTAAGTGATAGAGATCGCTTATCACCCTAAACCTTCTCAAAAGGAGGCTGACATACTGCTTCGGTCATCTGGATATTGCTAACCCTGACATCGCGATAAAGCCACTGAATATTCCATCGAGGGGAGGAGTTATCATTGAGTTTGAGTATGAGAAGCTTCGTAAAAAGTGCTTTCATTGCCTGTGATTAACTCATGAGAGAGCTAATTGTTCTTTCCTGAAGACTTGGCTACGATAACATAACAAAATCACAAGGAAGAGGGGAAGAGAGACCTCATTATGATTAAGGAAGCCACTCCTAATTGCTCAGCTGCATGCTTGAGTCAAAAGGAAGGAGGCATTGAGCGTTTGTATGTACCTCATAGTTTCGAACCCTTGTTCCTTGAATTACCAGGTAAAGAGCGCAACATGGCATTACAATATATATCCCGTAGTGATGCTTCAGAGTGACAGGCTAGGATCCCTCGCGTCCAATAGTCTCCTGCACCAGGTTTTGTGGAGGAAGTCGTGAGTAGATCTCACAATGTAAGCAAAGAGAAAGGGAATATTTTCAGTTTCCATGACAAAGACAGGCTTCCAAAACAATCTTGTAGAACTGAGGAGTTGATCACTCTATTGGAACCGGTTGGAGATTATAGAGTCTTGAGAGCACCAGGTGTTAATGAGCAAGAAGCTTCTTCCTAAGACTCTCCTTTATCAAACGGTGTTCCGAGTGGGTTCTTCCTTAGGGAACCTCTCGATCGGTTCTAGGATTAATGGTAAGAAGAGCCGTCGTCGCCCTCAAAGATGGAAGTCCAGAACAACCAGGAGAGAGCTGTGATATCTGTTTTTTTAAGCCGTAGAGGAGAGATTTCTCTTCTCCCAGAGCCTAGGAAAAATGAAGCTACTCTTCTTGGAAACAATCTCTCGAAACCTAAGGCCTCCTTAAATGCTGGAGAACATTCTTCAAAATCTCCAAAAACCTTTCAACTTACAGTGTCTTCCGATTTAAAGTCTTTGTCATCCTAATGAGCATTATTAGTTGGAACTGTCGAGGAGCTGGAAGCACTGGAATAGTTCAACATCTCTAGGAGCTGCGAAAAGACGTCTTTTCAGATTTTTTTAATGGAAACTAAGAAGAAGAGGGTTTACACGGTTGGGTTACAAAAGTATTTTGGTTACAATGAGATTTTAACTGTTGACCCCATAGGTCTAAGTGGGGGGTTGGCAATTATGCGGAAAGGTGTTATAGCGTGGATGTGTTGACAGCAGATAAGAGAATCATTGACTTGTGTATCAAGGCAAGGTCTCTTGTTTTCTTTCTTTCATGTATATACGGTGATCCAGTTCGGCTCGCAGAACTTTGGTATGGGAAAGGCTTAGTACTATTGGAATGGCGAGAAATGACGCATGTTTCTAGTTGGTGATTTTAACAAGTTATTATGTCCATCTGAGAAATTGGGAGGAACAACTAGACAAGACGCCAACTGTTGGGACTTCAGAAATATGGTCGATAATTGTAAGCTTAAAGAAATGAAGAGTTCTAGGAATCAGTTATCATGGGCTGGCTGGAGATACAGGATCAGGATTCAATGCAGGCTGGATCGAGCTTTGTAATGATGAATGGTTCCAACTATTTCCCAAAGCTCACATGAAGTATCTCGGAATGGTCACTTCTGACCATGGACCAATTTTTGGTGAACTTTTCGTTTGGAGAGAGAGATGCGAAAGGGAAGGTTGATTTATGATAAACGACTAGCAAAGGAAAAAAGCAGTAAGGATATAGTTCGGCTTGGATGGGGTTCATCATCTCCTGGTCACAAAATACCTTTGGCTGACATGATCAATAGATGCAGTAAGGAGCTATGTAAGTTGAAAAGGGTCTCAATAGTTAATGCAGGGGGAAGAATCAAGAGGTTAAAAGCCGCTTTGGATGAGGAGACTTCAAAAATCTCACCGAGCTCAAACAAGATGAAACTTAAGCGAGAGTTATCTCAAGCTTACCGTGCTGAGGAGTCCTTCTGGAGACAGTGGAGTCGTAATAAATGGTTGAAGCTTGGCGATAGGAACAAGAGATTATTTCATCTATGTGCCAAAATATGCCGAGTAAAGAACCATATCATGATGCTCAAAGATTATGTGGTTAGGGAACATTTTCGGAGGGGTCTAAAGGCAGCATTGCAACAAATTACTTCCGCGAGATTTTCACCAGCTTACCCTTGGGATATTGATATTTTGTTTGAAGACTTTCAGTTTCAAGTGACTCAAGATATGAACACGTTTCTCATGGCTCTAGTTCTGCAGAAGAAATCAAAGTTGTCGCTTTCTCCATCAAAGGGGATAGCTCCCCAAGAGCAAATGGTCTTATAGGCACCTTTTATAAGCGCTTCTGGGATATTGATGGACCGTCTATAGTCGAGGAGGTTCAGAGTTTCTTTCATACTGCAATACCATCTGCTGGCTTGAATCACACGCATATCTGCCTCCTCCCACAAGTTGCAAGCCCTTCGATGATGACTGAGCTTAGGACAATAAGCTTATGCTCAGTCCTTACAAAATCATATCCATTATCTTGTGTAACAGACTGAAACGTATTCTTCCTGAAATTGTTTCGGATACACGAGGGGCCTTCGTTGGAGGTTGGCTTATTACCGATAATATCTTAGTAGCACATGAGATGGTGCATGCTCTACGAACCAAGGATGGAATATATCACAAGTTATTAGCGGTCAAAACAGACATCTCAAAGGCTTATGATCGGGTTGAATGGTGTTTTATTGAAACCTTGATAGAGAGATTGGGGTTTGATAGAGGTTGGATGGCTTGGATAATGTCGTGCATTAGCTCAGTTACGTACTGCATATTACTGAATTGTGGTCATCACGGTTTCATTAAACCTGAGAGGGGCATTCGAGAGGGAGATCCTCTATCTCCTTTTCTGTTTTTTTTTCTGTCAGAAGCGTTGGTTAGTACTTTTAACCAGGATGTGTTGAACGGAAAGCTTAATGGTATTAGAATTTCAGCTCAGGGACCTTCAGTGCATTACCTCCTATTTGCTAATGATAGTTTACTTTTGTGTAAGGAACCTATAGAAGATGGGGCAGAGGTGGTGAAGAGGTTGAAATTATACGGTGAGGCTTCTGGTCAACTGATTAAAATGGGAATTTATCTATTATTTTTGGTGCCAAAGTTTCACAGAACTTGCGTGAAGAGATGAAGACGATTCTGGGCATTGAGAAGGAAAGTGGAGAAGGTTCTTACCTTGGGTTGCCAGAGTGTTTAGCAGCTCTAAACGAAAGTTACTAAGCTATATTCATGATAAGGTGCAAGGTCGACTTTGTGGAGGAGGAGCTAGGGTTTTATCTCAGGGACGCAAGGAGATCATTCTTAAGTCACTAGGTTTGGATCTGCTGTTCTTCTCTATGACTTGTTTTAAGATACTAAAAGATCTTTTTGCCAAGTTGAACAGTATAATGACATAATTCGGGGTGGGACAGTAGAGAAAAGAAAATAGCATGGGTCGCCTGGAAGAAGTTATGCAACTCCAAAGAGTTAGGTTGAATGGGTTTTAAGGACATTGAATGGTTTAATTAGGCTCTTCTGTGTAAACAGTTGTGGCGAATCTGGTCTAAACCTCATTGCCTCTTGGCGCGGGTTATGAAGAGTAGATACTTCTGACAAGGAGATTTCGTAGAATGTAGAATTTGGACGCGACCCTCTTACCCGTGGAGAAACATTATACAGCAGGGTCTTTTGAAAAGAGTTTGCAATGGTCAGGATACACACGTCTGGTATGAGAACTGGCTGATGGAAATACCAATACCACCAAGGTACCGAACTGATGAGGTTGTTTTACCCTTAAAGTGTCGGATCCTATAGATGTGAGATATGGTACTTGGGATGCTGTGAGAGTTCACCACTTATTTGTAGAAGAAGACGCTAAACATATGTTGGATATGAAGTTAGATCATCGTCACTGGTAGGGGGTTTCAGCAGAAATGGAAATTGTTACTCTCAGAGTGGATACAAATTGCTTGATCATTTGCAGTGCATAGCCAGTCCTGCAGTTCCCTCCTTGCCTCTGGTGGAAAAAAATACTCTGGTCTAACATCTAGAAAGTAAAGACTCTGCCCAAGATCCATCACTTTTTGTGGAGAGCTCTGGCAGGAGCGTTAGCTGTTGCTACTAGGCTTTGTACAAGAGGTATCCAGATAAACCAGACTTACAGAGCTTGTCACTCGCACCCAGAGACCATTTGGCATATCTTATTTCACTGCTCTGCAGCCAAAGAAGTTTGGAGATTGTCCCAATGTTACTATGCCACCTGCTGGATTTTCAATCAATTCAGTCTTTTTGAACTTTCACCATTTAATAGAGGTTTGTAGGCAAAGCTCCCTGTTTGTACCGAGTTCTGTCAAGGTCGACTAGACGGATGGAACTCGTCAGTGGGTCCTTTCAAATACGTTTTTAACGGGATGAGTCTGCTTTATTTGCGGTTTAGAAGAAATAGTTTTCTTTATTAAGTAAGTCGGAAAGTGAGTACAAGGCAGTCTAGATTTAGAAACACTGGAAACCCTAATCCTAGCCACTTGGTGTGTTGTTTGTCTTTGTTCTCCCATTTTTCTTCTGTCTCCCTTCTTCATATATAGGCGCAAAGAGACTGGATGCCCTAAGCCGGTTCACCTTGGTGGGCTTTCTTGATCTTGTCGGCTCATGGGCCAACGAGGATCTTTACTTGGTTAGCTCGTCGCGGCGAGCCAATCGACCTCGGCATAGTCATCTAAAAGTAGTCATGAGCCGTCGGTCGGCTCATCGCAGCTCGCCGAGCCAACCTGCTCAAATTTTAACGGTAAGAGGTCCGCTGGGCCTATTATTTCTGGGCCTTATGGTGGTGACACACAACAATCCCCTACAATGAGCCCCCCAAGTTTGACTGGTGATTGGCGATTAAAAGCAAACTGGTAGATTTGGGTTTGGAAATAACCGGCTCGGTGCGACTACGCTTCCATTGTGATTTTCAAGCCGTCCTTTGGTCGGGCTTCGCTGGCCGGTAGGGAGTGTCAAATCGTTAATTTGTGGCAACCCAAAATGTACTGGTGTCAATCGATCCGTGGAGGAGGTGAGTGTTGGTTGCTTCTAACTACGTTGGGTGACTGAAGAGTCGCGAAATAAATGCATTCTAAATTTTTGAGCCCACTTGTCGAGGGAAGACGGAACGTCGGTGGATAAATGGACTATTTAGTTGGTTCAAGGCCCATTTAGGTCTTTATAGACCTAATGATGCCGCCTCGAGAAAATGCGCTGCTCAATCCTTTATAAATATCAACTGCCTCCTCTTCCTTCCTCAGTCTTCATTGTCCGCCAGGTACCTTCTCTCTCCTCCCTCCACTTTCCTCTATACCCTGTTGTTGTGATTTTAGAATTTTCATTTCTTTCAACTGGAATCGATGTCGCCGTCGAAGAAGTTGTCACAGAAGGAGAAAGGGAAGGTCGTCGCTGGTAACTCTTCTGGAGGAGATTCCGCGAGCGCCGACGGCCTTGACGAATTTAGTCTCGTCCATCGAGATGCACTGATGGATAAGGAGAAAATGAGCCTGTCGCAGAGGCTCTTGGTCACCGACGCGGAGTGCCTGATTAGACGACAAGACAATGGTAACGCCCCTGTCGATGACTTGGTCTGGACGGAAGATTTGGTGGATTGGGTCGACTTCTGTTCGACGCGGCTCTGCCCCGGTAGGATCTTTCAGAGACTTGAGGTCATCCTGTTTGAATCGTTGCACCCATCTCGAGTAGAGGGTCAAAACTGGATGAACGTCTTTCCCACTAAGTCGATTATGGGCAACGTAAAGAGACTCTTCAGGCGTTGCGGTAAGCCGGGGATGACGTTTCTAATACCGACTGGTCTAGACCCTGGTCACCGCCACTCGGTTATCAGTGTGTCTACGAGTCCTACTTTGAGGAGGACACAAAGCTCTGGTTTCTCATTCCCCGACTGATCACATCTTATGTGTTTCGTCGGGATGTGGCGATTTGCCAATTCTTGAATGGATCGTTCCGAGTGGCGGTCGCGTTGATGGTGTTGTCGGCGGAAGCCAATGTTACGATGGGTGTGCGGACGTTCGAGGAGCTAAGCTTCATAAAGACCACGCCCGGTGGATTATACTCGGTGATGCTGAGGAAGAATTACAACCATTGTCACCGGGAACCCGAACAAAACCGCCAATTGGCAGCGAAACTATTTCTTCATTACGTCGGATGAGTTCTCTTTCGCAGAGCCACCGGATAACGAGTTATGAGTTATTTGGAAGGAGCATATTGGTAGATTAATTGCCTTTTTATCTGTGAACATTTTCTGGTGCTAACCGTATTTTGTTTCTTTTGACTTTTCAGTCAACCATCTGAACACCCTGAACTACTTTGGAGGCTATCGCTTTTTCGACGACACCCGAGCTATAGTGCAGCTGAGTCGCCAGACGTGGCCTGAGATTCACGAAGAGAGGATTCGTCGAGCGTTAGCCAGAATATTTGAACGTGAGTTTCTCGTGTAGTTCTATTCTCGCTTCTTTTTTTACTTGGCATGGCTCTTCTCGAGGAGTCAACGTTTTGGTCTTGGTGCAGGTGATTGGGTCTCGAACTTGCCTGCACACGTTGTTCCAGGCTAGAAACGTCTATCTCATTTCCCTTCCAAGGTCAACAAGCGACTAGTCGAGTCGAAGAAAATGAAGAAACTCCCAGATCTTAGCGTTGTAATCGAGAACTGGATGGAATCCTCCGGGGCTGGAATCATGGACCTTATGGATACCATGGGCTTGGACGGATTGGCCCCGACAGACCCAAAAACGGAGGTGATCCCTGAAACCGTCACTCATGATTCCGAATCTCCGGGGTTGGTGAGAAAATCTAGGAAGAGGAAGCGACAAGACGTGCAGGGTAGCACTGAAGAGGCCCAATCCGAGAAACCTAAAAAAAATGATCCGCCAAGAAGCGGCTTGATATCGGAACCAAAGGGTCAGAACTTCCTAGCAATGTTGTTCTGAATGATGGGATAAACATCCCCCCCCCCCCGTCGGATTGGGGCGACGCATCCGCTGAAGGGGATGCTCAGTTGGGGAACGAGATGGCCCCCTTCCCTCCTTAGCTTTTAGTTCGTCTTCTCAACCTAATCGCGGGGTTCCGGGTAGTGCCATGACCCGTCGATTGAAGGAATTATTTCCCGATAAAGTCCAGTTCTTGTACGAGGCAGACTCTCCTCTGATCTGCGATGGGAGGCAATGCGTTGAGCTGGCTTACCAGATTAGAGGTGGCCCGTGTATGATGCCGGCCATCGACGACTTGGTTTTCAAGGATGCCTACATCGCTCGCAGCAGGATGCTGGTAAGAATTTCGAACTTGTCATGGTGCTCTTCATTCTCCTTTTTTATTATTGTTCCGTCTCTTCCTTTAGTCTTTGGCAAACGACGATCTTGCTTTCGTGGTGTAGGCCGAGGGTAGTTAAAACTTTCTGATCAAGAAGTATGACTCTGAGCTGAAGGCGACATACGCTATACTGGGAAAGTGCGAGAAACGAATCAAGTCCAAGAAGGCGATAATCGCTTCTCTGAAGAAAGAGACCAAGAAAGTTTCTGCAAAAGTGATCACTGAGAGGGATGAGGCCGTCAGTCGATGCGAGTTCGAGAGGAAAAGGGGCGACGACTTCGAGAAGGAGCTTTCCATTGTTAAGGCGGAATTGGAGAGGGTTCACACGGAAAAGGCTGCTCTGGAACTAGAGAAGGCCGAGCAGGAGCGATCAAGGGCCGTTGCCAAGGAAACACATGAGGCAGAATCTAGGCGGCTGAGGGAGTCTCGGGTCTTTGAAGTGACACACGAACGAGCTTGAGTCCAGGCTGCGATGGCCGCCAAGGCCGAACGTCGGTTTGAGAGACTTCACAAGAGAATATCTGGCTACGATGCTTACGACATGGCCCGATGCTTCTACAGCCAATCTTTTGGTACCCGCAAGTGCCTCCAAATTCTGAAGAGGAGAGTAGGGGACATCCCGCAGGAAACGATTGACTACTTTGCTGCGGAGGAAGAAAGGTGCAAAGCCGAGGCTAGTCGATTGAATCCTGGTGAGATTCATGCATCCGATCTTTCTCTCTCTCCGTTGGTCCTTGAGTCGCCTTTCATGGACGAGGACCTTCTTGTGGAGCTGCTTAATGCGAATGCTGCGGTCCAGATCCAGACTCTGCATCGTACTCTTGACGGGATTCCTAAGAGTCGACTTGACGCTTCTGACTTAGGAGACCAATCGGACGAAGGTGGTAGCGATCCGGAAGGGAATGCGGTGGAGGCATCCGAGTCTTCGGGCGACAATGAGAACCTCGATTTGGAGGATGGGAACATGCTCGAGAGTGACAAGGCTAGGTCTCTGGAGGAACAAATTGATCGGGATCAGCACGAGCCTCCGTCCATACCCCTGAAGGATGCTCATGAGCAGACTGCGCTAGCCCCAGGTGGTGGTTCTGGAGGAGCTGGAAACATATGTCTTTCTTCGGCTAGGTGTTATTGCTTGTTGTTTTTTTTGAACCCTTTATCGGCCCCCTTGTGGCCTTTGTAACCGGATCATTTATTATTTTCTAGAAAGTACTTGTGTTTGATCTCGACGTTTTCAGTTATTCATGGCGCGGACTTAAGCTTTCCCTCGCTCTTTCTTCTTCTTCTTCTGTTTCGGAACTGGTCGATCCTGAACTTTCTCTTAATTAGAAGTATCTAATCTGACTGCCCATCATCACAAGTGTCCTAAGGACTCAGATCCTTGACTGAGGCTTCCAGTGAGCTGCGCATCGGTCTTAAGACGTGCCAGAGTCTCGTAGTCTTAATTTCGTTTGGGCAGGACTTTCAATGAGTCGTGTTCAGGGCTTTGGTCTTTAGCATGCACTTCCAGTAAGCCGTTCATGCATCAAAGTTTTTGGGATTAACTCGTTTGGTCGCTTGTCGATGGAAATTATTCTATTGTCGGTCAGGATAGGACAACCAGTGAGCCATGTCTTAGGCCCTGATTTTTAGTCGACGCTCCCAGTAAGCTGTGTGTCAGGCTTAGGACGTGCTCGAGCTCCTAAGTTTCGCAAATAGTTTGTTTTAGTCGCTGGCAAGCGAGAAGCGTCTGAAACACTTAACAATAACGGTTATCGTCTGCTTCAAGACAATTTTAACGTGATTTTTTGTTGGCCAGACCTTGCACACAAATTTTGGAAGCGAACAATAATTATTGTTTTGCTACAATTCTCGTGTCCCTGAACATACGTCTGATTAGAACGCGTCTGTTCGTCGGGGCGAGTGCCGGTACGCGAGCCAAAGTTTTGATAAGTTGTATATCACTTGGTCGTTAGCATCGCAGGTGCAAGAATTGAGATTTTATGTTGGCATATCTGGACCCGGTGGGGGTTGCCTACGTACCCTGGAGAGGGAATCAAGCCATTCGTAATTCGTTAGTCGGGTAAAAGTGCCTTCGAAATGCATTTACCCGTTTTTTTTTTGCGAGAGGCGACCGAGTGAAAGTGACTTGAAAGTGCATTCAGTCGGGGGTGGGTGTTATGGATAATAGCTTTTCAGGTGCATGGAGTTTTATGGTCGCGGTAGTTGTTCGCCGGTGGAGGTTTCGAGTCGGTATACCCCGGGCTGAATGACCTTGACAATTTCGTACAGTCCTTTCTAGTTGGCGCCAAGTTTCCCTGCTTTCCACTCCTCGGTGTTTTGAAACACTTTGTGCAGAACGAGATCACCTAGCTCAAGGGGCCGTGACCGAACCTTCTTTTTATAATAGAGCTCGATTTGATGCTCATAGTTTTGAATGTGTAACAGTGCCTAATCCCGCTTTTCTTCGATTTTGTCCAACACGTGGAGTAGCATGTCGCGATTGAGTGCGTCGTTTTGGGTCATCGTGGAGCGGCGTAGGATGGTGACGTTGACTTCGGCCGGAGCCATTTCTTTTATTCTGTGCGAAAGAGAAAAGGGAGTAGATTGGTCGCGCCTCTGGGTGCTGTTCGGTGCGACTAGAGGACTCCATCTTTTTCGTCGGCCCAGCATCCTTTCTTCAGATCGAGGCCTTTCTTAATACCGTCGATTATCATCTTGTTGGATGCTTCCGCTTGTCCATTGCTTTGCGGATAGCGCGGGGTGGACATATTGAGACGAATTCGCCACTTGTCACAGAAGTCTTTGAAGTCATGCAAGATCAATTGGGGTCCATTATTGGTGATTATCACGCCCGTGTCGGCAGATAACATTCTTCCCACAAAAAAAATTGGACCTCCTTGTCGCTAATTCTGATGAAGGTGTCGGCTTTGATCCATTTGGTGAAGTAATCGATGAGGACGAGAACGAACCGCTTTTGTCGGGAGGTCTGTAGTTGACCGACGATGTCCATAGCCAATCGCATGAACGGGTATGGAACTGTCATGGTTCGCAGAGACTCTCTCGAACAATGTATAGTCGATGCGTACCATTGACATTTATGCACTTTTGAGCGTTGAATTCGCAGTCGGTGTTCAGGGTCGGACAATAGAAACCAAGGTGTTTGATTTTTAGAGCCAATGCTCGTCCTCCTGAGTGGTTACCGGCAACATCTCCATGTGTCTCCACCATTACTATTCTTGTTTCTTCGCCGGTGATGCACCTAAGTAATACTCGAGTAAGGGTCAAGTTATGGAGTTGACCGTTGGTCAAAACGTATCTGGCACTTTTTGCTTTAAGTTGCTGGGCGGCCCATTTCTCCGATGGTAGTGTACCATGCTCGAGATACTCAATAATTTCGTGTCGCTAGTCCGGTGCTGACTCTTCTGATGCGTTGGTAGGCGATGCGTTGTCGGATTTTGCTGCTCTGGTGACCGAAGCGATTGGTAAGAGTTGTTTGTCTGGTCGTACGATGCTTGGCACTTCGATTCTATGAATCGGGATTGTTTGTTTAACCTGATCACGGATTCGATTTCCCAATGCGGCCAAAGCGTCAGCGCAAATGTTTTCTCCTCGACGGACCTTCGTGAGTTCCAAGAACTCAAAGTCTTTGATGAGGTTCTGGACGAGCTTGAGATAGGCGTCCATACGTTCGTTTCGGGCGTCATAGTTGCCCCTGAATTTGCTCATTACCAGTTTCGAATCGCAGTAGGCGCTCAGTCGCTTGGCGTTGACGGCCTTTTCCAGGCGTAGACCTGCTATCAAGGATTCGTCGTCTTCGTTGTTTGAGGTTGCAAAGCTGAAGCTAAACGACTGGCGGATTAGTTCGCCGATTGGCGATTGCAGTTGAACTCATGCGCCCGATCCTTTTTTATAGAAGACCCATCAACGTGAAGGATCCAGTTTTGGCTAGGAAGGACAAGGTCCTTTTCAAGATCGGGCGTGAATTTGATCAGGAAGTCGGCTAAAACTTGTGATTTGGCCGCTGTTCGATTCTTGTAGACGATGTCATTTTCGCTGAGTTCAATTGCCCATTTCGACAGGTGTCCAGACTGGTTAGTGTTTTGCATTACCGTCCGCAGAGGCTGGTTGGTTAGGACTTCTATGTTGTGTGACTGGAAGTATGGACGTAGCTTCCTTGCGGATACGATGACGGCGAGGGCCATTTTTTTGAGAGTCGGGTATCGCGTTTCCGGATCGGTCATCTACTTAATTATGTGGAATATCGGTCATTGCTCGCCACGGTCTTCCTTGATGAAGACGCTGCTTAATGATGTTTTGGAGATTGCGATGTATAAGGACAGTGTATCACCTTCTTCTGGTTTGGACAGTACTGGGGGAGTAGTGAGATACTGCCTTAGCTGAGCGAAGGCTTCCTCGGCTTTTTCATCCCACACGAATTTCTTGTTTCCACATAATATTTCGTAGAAAGGGAGGCAGTTATTCGTAGAATGAGAAATGAATTGGTTAAGAGCCGCGATTCTGCCTGTTAGGTGCTGGACATCCTGACTATTCTTCGGCTGGGGAGTTCGAGAATTGCCGCGATCTGTTTTGGGTTCGCTTTGATTCCCCTCTGTTTAACGATGTAGCCGACAAATTCCCCCGACATCACGCCAAAATTGCATTTAGCCGGGTTAAGTTTCATACCATATTCATTCAAAGTTTTGAAGCAGGCGCGCATGTGATCGGGGTTGTCGTCGGCGCATAGGGACTTTACCATCATGTCATCGATGTATACTTCCATTGTGTTTCCAAGTTCGCTTGCAAACATTTGGTTAACGAGTCGTTGGTAAGTCGCTCCCGCGTTCTTGAGACCGAAGGGCATTACTTTATAACAATATGTTCCTCTGTCGGTGATGAATGCAGTTTTCTTGCGGTCGTCGGGATGCATCAAGATCTGGTTTTATCTGGAGAATGCATCCATGAAAGTCAGGAGCTCGTTTCCCGCTGTAGACTCGACTAATCGATCAATGTGCGGGAGTGGATAACTGTCTTTCGGGCAGGCTTTGTTGAGGTCGGTGAAGTCGACGCACACCCGCCACTTGGTGCTCTTCTTCTCGTTCACTGCTTTCGATCGATCGGGACCCAACTTGCGCCTCTTGTGCCAAACTGGTTTGAAAGTAGGGTCGACGTTTAGCTCATGGGATGCGATCGTGGGATCGACTCCTTTCATGTCTGAAGTTGACCATGCGAGTGTTGACATGTTCCCTTTGAGGAATGTGACGATCGCGTTACGCATGTCGTTGGGCAAGTGCGCTCCGATGCAGACGATCTTGCTTGGGTTGGTATCATCGATCTAGATCCCGATGACTTCTTCCTTTTGTGGGTACACTTTGTGGATTGGTCATGCGACCGTGTTGACATGTAGGGTCAAACGTTGTAATTTCACGATAGCTATTAAGAGGTCTCGTGCGGCCTGCTGATCTCTGTGGAGCATTCGAATCCTTCCGTCAGGGCCCGTGAACTTGAGACATTGGTGATAAGTCGATGATATGGCTTTCATTGAATGATACCAAGGAGTCCCGAGAATGACGTTGTATGGGGCCTTGGTGCCAATGACGGAGAATTTGACCGTTCTGTTCATGCCGCACGCGTAAACCGGTAGGCGGATTGTGCCTATCATGGTTTCTAACATACTGTTAAAGCCAGTTAGGGAACGAGAGGAGGGTTTCATATCTCACAAGTTGATTCCCATTTTATCTAACGTTTTGCGGAAAATGAGGTCAATGGAGCTTCATGTATCGATTAGGACTTTAGCGACTTGGCATTCGCGGATCTCCAGTTCGACCAAAAGCGGATCGATATGCGGAGTATGGACATGGGTTGTGTCTTCGGATGACAAAGTGATCTCCTGATCATTCTCGGGTTCGGGCGACCATTTTTTCGAGGTTATCGCTTGTCGTTCATAATCCTTGACTGATCGGACCGAATCACCGCAGGGAAGGGATCCTCCCATGATGACGCCAATACGTTGGGCACGTCGCGCTTCGAGTTAATCCCGTAAATCTGCGGATAAATCCTCGACGTGGGTCGTTATTTCGGCCCTCTCCTTTTTCCAGCTTTTGGCGTAGGTCGGATTGCTTATGACGATTGAGCTTGATCCTGAGGTCGTCGACCTTGGAGTTTATTTGGCTTCGCATATCCACGGAGCGTGGCCTGAGATCGGGGTCAGCGTGTGAATCGCTGACTCTTCACGCCATTGAGATAGCGATCGTGGTTCGCAGGTCGATGGATACATCTTGTTGCGGGAAGTCGGTCTTTCGTTTGAGCATGTGCCATAGGTTGCTCGGTCCAACGGAGACGTCAGCCTGGGGCCAGGAGTACTCGCGTCGGTTTAGGTTGGATCGCAAGTTGTCAGTCGCATTGGGTTATTTCTCATCATTCGGAGTTTGCCCAATATTACGTTGATACGACGCATGTGCCTAGGCTGTTCCTCGTCCGGTGATACATCGTCGGTCTCGCGTTCATTTTTTGCGTCGTCCTTGTCTTTCGGCCGGCGCTCGCCTTGGAAGATCCTACCCTTTGGTCTTTGTAACTTTATTTCCTTATTCTTGCTCCAGCTCTTGCTGTTTTTCTTACTTTTGTCTCGGTGGCTCGACGTTAGAGGTGCCCTTGCTGTAGGAGGCGAGCAAGGCCTTGAGTAGGTGCTTGCACTCCTTGGTGTCGTGTCCCTTGACCTTGTGGTAGTCGTAAAACTTTCTAAGGTCAAGGGGGCTTGGATTGGAGCTGGTATCGTGGTTAGATGTTTTGGACGAGGCGAGAACTTTTCCGTTAGAGTCCCTCTCTAAGTGGTTCCAGCCTTTCTCTCGGACGACTACCGCCGATACAGGGTGCTCTTCTTCGTTCATGGCGTAGATGAACCTTTTTCTGATTTGGCTTGTCGTTGGTGGCGTGTTGGCGTGGTTTCTGATGCGCATATGCGGTTTTAGCCGCCATCGGCTTAGCAATGTTTTGCTTATGGATTATCGCTTGTGTGTCTTCCTCCATGTGGATGAAGTTGTTAGATCAGGCGATTGCATCATGGAGCGATGCTGTCGGGTTCCGGTAGAGGTCGTCACGGAATTTTGAGTGAACGAAGAGGGTATTCATTAGGGCGTCGACGGCTATGATGTCAGGCACGTCGACCTTCGAGACAATGGCCTTGAATTTTTCCATAAAGTCACGGAGGCTTTTTCATGACGACTGAGAGAGATTCCATAAGTCGGACGCGGTGCCCCCTTGCCAAGTGAAGATGATGTGGGGCTTGAGGAACGCGGTTAAGAGATCGTGGAAACTGTTGACAGAGTTTTCGGGAAGGCGGGAAAACCAGTTGAGGGCCGCTCCTTCTAGACTTTCGACGAAAAGCTGGCAATAGCCGGCATCCTTTTCTTAGGGGGTGAAGTGGGCGCGTCCCATTGCTATGTTGAACGAAGTGACGTGTTTGGCTGCATCGGTGTTCCCGGAGAATGACGGTAAGCGGAACTTCTTCGTTGGGCGAAGGCGCACACTGGTGACCTGTGGGGATAACGGAGTTCGGAGCGTATCTGCGAGGACACGTTCGATCTGGGGGGGGCGGACGTCGTCACGCAGTGGATCTTGGAGTGAATGTCTTGGAGTGACAGCATAAGTTCGAAAATCTCGTGGATCGTCTATGGATCCGCGCCGCTAGAGGTTGGCTTGTTAGATCCGTCGGGGTTTGATCATGAGTTTACGCGTTTCCCCATATGGTCTGGCTTTGTGTTCCGAGAGCATGGTTCACGGCGGTGGTATTGAATAGATGCCGAAAAATTGTCGTTGTAGAAGCACTAGGTCATGCGGTGAGGGGGCGAGGATGGTGGCTAAAGCGGTGAGCTGTCCGGTTGTCGCTTTTTGCGTGGCCTCTTGCCAGGTGAACCGTTCCATGATGGTACTGAGGTAAGCGGGTTCCTCCAGTGCGGCTGCGGCCGGGGGAAGTTCCGGAGTCTTTCGCTCTTCGCCTGAGGTGGAACCGTCGTGAGTAGAGCCCATCGTTTTGTGTTCGTTACTTTAAGGAAACCCTACGGTGGGCGCCAACTGTTTGTACCGAGTTCTGTCAAGGTTGACTAGACGGATGGAACTCGTTAGTGAGTCCTTTCTTTGCGGTTTTTAACGGGGTGGGTCTGCTTTCTTTGCGGTTTAGAAGATATAGTTTTCTTTATTAAGTAAGTCAGAAAGTGAGTACAAGGCAGTCTAGATTTAGAAATACTGGAAACTCTAATCCTAGCCGCCTAGTGTGTTGTTCGTCTTTTTTCTCCCCTTTTTCTTCGGTCTCCCTTCTTCATATACAGGCGCATGGAGACTGGATGCCCTAGGTCGGTTTGTCCTGGTGGGCTTTCTTGATCTTGCCGGGTCATGGGCCGACGGGATCTTTACTTGGTTAGCTCGTCTCTGTGAGCCGATCGACTTTGGCTTAGTCAGCTAAAAGCGGTCATGAGCCATCGGTTGGCTCATCGCAGCTCGCCGAGCCGAGCTGCTCGAATGTCAATGCTAAGAGGTCCGTTGGTCCTGTAATTTATGGGCCTTATGGTGGTTACACATACCATTCTCCTGCACTCCCCAGCTGATAATAGCCCTCAATTATTTATGTGGGTTTATGGAACACCTTTGGAGAGCTAGGAATATGTCAGTTTTTGAACAGGTGACCTTAAAAGCATCTGATATCTGGGAAAGGATTAAATTGGACGTTGCGGCATGGTTTGTGGCTAATGCACCGATTTCTGGGAATGAGGATCAAGCTAGAAGTAGTTTGGCCACAATTCTGCGATGGCAAAAACCTAGTGCCACCTTTGTTAAATGTAATATTGGAGCGTCTTGGGTAGATGGCCGTCAGAACTGTGGAGCAGCTTCGATTTTGAGAGATCAATCAGGTCAAACTCTCTGCCATAGTCATTTTTGTTACTCTTTGACGGCAACAGGGTTAGAGGCGGAGCTGTGGAGTGTCCTCTGGTCAATAGAGTCCATCTCTTCGCTTCACTATGAGAGAGTGGTGTTTGAATCCTCTTCCTATCTAGCGGGTGCAGCAATCCTTCGACCTTCGTTGTTTCTGCAATACTACACCATGTTAGAGTCCATTTTGAGAAACTTGATCTTTTCCGGCTTTGGACCGTGGCCTTTACGCATGTAGAAGGAAACCGATATGCAGAGGCAATCGCTATTAGTGTCACTCGAGGTCACAAATATGAAGATGAAAGATGTCTGCCCTGAAGTAGTCGCTGACGTAGATGTTGACGCAGACGACGTGTTGAGTCGTGAAGCCGATGTGGAGTCAAGATGTTGAGCTGGAGTCGTGTAGACTTGGAGAGCAAGTGGGTATCTTGGAGAAAAGGCAAGAGGAATAAACTTGGGGAGCAAGTTTATGACTTAAAGGAAGAGGAATAAGTGCATTCCAAGAAAAGGAAAGTTGCACTTATTGATATGGAAGATGCCCATATTGTGGTTCCTTGGAGACTAGGGTTTTGGGAACTTGTAGAATAACTATAAAATAGTTATGGGGTCGTCTGTAATTAGACAGAGACACATAGACTGATTTTATAGAGAGAGAAGCTCTTGGTGTGTTCTTAGTCGTGCTGAAGCAGTTGCCGAAGTACGTGACGGAGGAGAGATACAAGCGGGTAGCTTAGGAATCTTTAAATACCAGTTGTTAGGGTGTTAACAGACAGTGTAAGGCTGATTAAGCAAGTCTCGTAAAGATTGTTTAAAAGGAGATTCTAATAAAGCATAGTGGTTTCTTGTATTGTTTTTTTCTCTGGTTTACTTTCTGCATTACTTAATTGTGGTGTCATCTTTGCACTTACAATTAGTATCAGAGCGGGGCACCTAAGTTATCGGTGTAATCCTCAAGGTGAAGATGGACACGACTGTTTCTATGCAGAAGATGATCATGTTGAATACGGACCAGTATGGTCATTCGAAGGCTCGCATGAAGCAGTTGATTCAAGGAATCAACGAAGATGTGTGGACTGTTGTGGAGACTGGGTGGGAGGAGCCTACCATAGTCACGGATGATGGGAAGAAGCCCAAACCAAAAGAAGACTAGACAGAGGCAGAGCGCAATGCATCAAAGTTTAATGCAAAGGCGTTGTCGGTGATCTTTGGAGCTGTTGAAGCTGAGCAGTTCCAGCTGATTCAAGAGAGTATTTCAGCTAAAGAGGCGTGGGAGATCCTGCTGAATTCGTTTGAAGGAGATGATAGTGTCAAGAGGACACGTCTGGATCATCTTGGGTCGCAGTTTGAGAATCTCAGGTGGTCTGATAATGATTTTGTGGCGAGCTTCAGTGCCAAACTTAGTGCTATGGCGCATGAAGCATTTGTACTTGGAAAGAAGTACAAGGAGAAGAAGCTGGTAAAGAAGTTGCTACGCTGTCTTCCAGCGAAGTTTGGAGCTCATAAGGCGGTCTTGAATATGACTACAAACACGGATGCTCAAGTTTGACAAGCTTGTGGGTATGCTGAAGGAAGAGGAGATGGAGACAGACAGTAGCTCGGTCTCTACATCAGGTGGTGCGACGAATAGCGTAGCGCTTGTAGCTCACAAGGATGTTGATAGATTTTAGAAGCTTGAAGATGTTGTGGGTATGTTGGCTAGAAATCTTGGTAAGATGATGAATTCTTCTGTTGGGAAGAATCAGTATGGTCGACAGAGAAGTTGGCGTGACAAAAGAAGAGAAGGTCTCAAGTGCTACGAGTGTGAAGGTGTAGGTCATGTGAAGGCTGATTGTCCTCTTGCATAACGAAAGGAACTCAAGTGCCCTGAGTGTAAAGGTGTTGGACACGCACGGCGTGAATGTCCAAACTTAAAGAAGGGAAAAGGAGTTTCATTGGAGTCATCTGATGATTCAGAATCTGAAGAAGATGGAAAGGTGATGAAGAATCTTGTTGCTTTTGGTGCTTACAAGGATGGTCTAGTGAATCTTCTAATTCAGATAGTGGTACAGACACTGAGGAGTATCACGTGTTGTATGATAAGTGGTTGAATCTCAAGGATGAGAATCTAAGATTGCAACACGATATGGTGTAGAGTCGTGAGCAGGATGTGGCTCAGAAGCAAAGCAAATTGGTTGAAGAACTTGTTGAAGAACTTGCGGCTGTAAAAGAGAAGAATAAGTTTCTTGAGCAGGAAGTTAGCAAGCTGAGGGAAGTTGCTACTGGTGAACAAGAGAGAGCAAGGATGCTGGAACGTGATTTGGCTGAGAATCACAAGCAGATCAGGATGCTCAACAGTGGATCCAAGAACTTGGATCAAATCCTATCAATGGGTCAACCAGCCAAGGTGAACTGGGGACTGGGTTATCGAGGTTCTGAGAGTACTAAGGAAGTACTACAGAAGGGGCTGTCACACTTCGTGCAGGGAAGCACATCAAAAAGTGGAGCCAAAGAAGTACGTCAGGACGTACATCAGGGAGTTGACAGGAAGTTCTACAGCGTGAAGCTGTGAGTAGCAAGCCAAAGGTTGTACATCAGTGCAACAATTTGAAGGTCAGACAGGAGTTTCTGAAGCATGGTTGTGCAGCTGGTACAAGGAAGGAGGTTGATCGGTGCATCAGCAACTGTGTCAGGCCAAACAAGAAGTAACATCGGATGTGATGTTGGTTCTGTGGGAAGGTTAGACACAAGAAGGTGGAGTGTTTTGCTCGTGAGAAGAGCAGAAACATGGCAAAGAAGGTGAACAAGACGTTCACTAAACTCAAGTGGGTTGAAAAAGTGGTGTTAGCCAAAAGTGGCTTACTTGATGAGATCAAAGAAGAGACATCAGAAGAAGAATGCAACTCGGTTAGGAGTGATCTTGAGGAAGATCATAAAGCATCAAGTCTAGAGTCAGAACAAAGAGTTGTTCATGGCACAAAGGGGAAGGAGATCGAAGTGTGTCAGGAAGTGATGCGAGGTGATCTTCAGGAGGGTGATAGTGAAATCACTCCAAGACAGTAGCAACGAGTGCAGAATGCACTCGGTGTGGATGAGGAAGGGCTCATGGTCAAGAAGACGACACATGAAGGAAGCCAAGTCCTCAAAAGAAGTTGGTCGAAAGGTAGTTCGACAGGTGCGTCAGAGCATGATGCAGTACTTATAATCTATTCCGCTGCAGCATATCATGATTACGCATGAAGAAGCAGACGGGTTTGTCTGTAAGGCTTGACATCTAAGCATATGTTTTATCTTAGTATGCAATCAAGCAGGGGGAGAATGGTGATGTTCTGGTCAAGAGAAGAATACATATCTCATGGGGGAGAAAAGCATGGTGTGGTGCACATCTCGTGGGGGAGAAAAGCATAATTAGCATGGAAGTTTCCAGGTGGGAACGTGGTTGTTGAACCAAAAGAATGTTGTGCTTGATCAGCACACAAAGCTAAAAGGGGGAGATTGAAGATGCAAGATGTCTACCCTAAAGTAGTCGCTGACGTAGATTCTGACGCAGACGGCGTGTTGAGTGGTGAATACCATGTGGAGTCAAGATGTTGAGCTGGAGTCGTGTAGACTTGGAGAGCAAGTGGGTATCTTGGATAAAAGGCAAGAGGAATAAACTTGGGGAGCAAGTTTATGACTTAAAGAAAGAGGAATAAGTGCATTCCCAGAAAAGGAAAGTTGCACTTATTGATATAGAAGATGTCCATATTGTGGTTCCTTGGAGACTAGGGTTTCGGGAACTTGGAGAATAACTATAAAATAGTTATGGGGTCGTCTGTAATTAGACAGAGACACGTAGACTGATTTTATAGAGAGAGAAGCTCTTGGTGTGTTCTTGGTCGTGCTGAAGCAGTTGCCGAAGTACGTGACGGAGGAGAGATACAAGCGGGTAGCTTAGGAATCTTTCAGTACCAGTTGTTAGGGTGTTAACAGACTGTGTAAGGCTGATTAAGCAAGTCTTGTAAAGATTGTTTAAAATGAAATTCTAATAAAGCATAGTGGTTACTTGTATTGTTTTTCTCTGGTTTACTTTTTGCATTACTTAATTATGGTGTCATCTTTGCACTTACAAAATACTCGTCTTACATTGCTCGTGCCGGTCCTTTTTGGCTTTCTTCAGAGCTTCATGAGGAAGCAATGGGGGAGGACCAGTGATTCCGGATGATTTTCGCATCCCTTCCTCATCCATTAGACCAAGAGAAAACCCTACTCGTTTCTTGTCTCTCGCTGCTGTTTTGGCATTGTAGTTTCTATTTTCTTTCTTTTCGTTTGGTCTGGTACCCATGTTCTGTATTGTTCTACACTTTGGAGATTTATCTCCCTCCTATTTCAATGATCACACAGCGTTAAAAAGGGGAAATATTCTCTAATTATGATCATGTTGACCCACTGATAGTATAATAGAGTATTTGAGAGGTTAAATTCTATTTTTTTTTTTGTTCTTGAAGACAAATTTACAATCTTAATATGGCATGATTATGAATCTGAGTTGACAAATAGATAGTGGATTTTCCGCAAGATATAAACTTTGGATCAAGCATGTGTGCCATTTAGAAAAAGAAAAGAATTATCAAGCATGTGTTCGTTCCCAACAACGAATTTCATATCCTAGACTACTGATTATTCTCTAGCAACTAAAGTTTTTCCAACAAATAAATTGAAGAGTTTGGAATATAAAATAGGCAATTTTGTCTGATAATTTTTTTAAGTTCTTTCACCCAAAGAGTGCACAAAGAGGAAAATTACTAAAAAGATTTTATTAATGAGGTAAGAGACTTTTCTACCATCATTTGCTTGATAAAAATATATAAATATAATAAATAAATAATAATTTTATATTTTTGAACTTTTTCAAATTTTCTTTTTGAAACTGAAAATTTTTAAAACTATTTTGAAAATATTAATTATGAAATTTTTTAATATTTATTCATTAAAATTATGTACCCCATCCTCAAAACACCATCCCTCAAATTTCAACTATGAGTCTAGATTATTCGATCATAAAAGTATAAGCATCTATTTATTCTTTAATAAAATCATATTTGGTCCTTTTACTCATTGTGGAGCTTCTTTTGGTGAGAAAAAACATAAAGGAGGGTGTTTTGAACTAGGTATTTTAAAAGACTGTAAGGTGTTTTAATTTTAGTGGGATTTAGTTGCCTTTTGATTTTCTTAGGGTGGTTTTGATGAAAACTAAAAATTACAAATAAAAATCTTTGGGTGATCTGTTAAGATATCTTTATAGATTTCCTAGTTGTTTAGGGTATTATGAGTATAGTTCTCTTCAATAAAGTTTTTGCTTATGGATCTATCTACCTATCATATATGCATAAAGAAAATAAACTTCTGGCCATTAAAGTACTAGAATATATTACCAACATTGATATACTATTAATGCATGGATAAACTTCAAACATGATAGGTTCATGGCCAGTAAATTAAGGGATCTATAGCATATTCTAGAACTCATTCCAACACACAAATGACAAAGCATTGCAAATCGCAAAGGTTGGTGATTCAAGCGTTCTACTACTTGGTAGATAGTCTCACACTTCAATTGCACTTTTATTAGAGGCATATCATTCTCAGATGGTCAAGTAATATGGATTTCTTTGAAACTTCGATGTTGTAGGAGTAACTTGGATAAATAAGAGAACTAAAAGTTAGATGTCTTATCCAAAGCTAAAGCTGTACTCTAGAATCTGTACCTGGTTTTTCATAATTATCATACACAAAAACAGAACACATGGTCAATATGCTATTGTTCTTTCTTCATGCATTCTACCACGGCTAATCCATCAACTTTTTCAATTTCAACAAGACACTATTGAAAACATGTACTCAGTAATTACAGATTCGATAACCTCGTGCTTATTAGACAAGATCAAACTATCATTTCAAAGACGAAAAACAAATGGAAAGTGTGACCGCAAAAAGTGTGATGACTGCTTTTTTGGTCTGCAAAATTCTAAGTATAGGCTTTTTTTATCTGCAAATTTCCGTATGAAGCATCTTATTAGGTTATATGCAACCAAGTTCATGTCGTCACAAATTTCTTGGACTGAAAGGTACTGGTTCTTCTTTCTTTTGAGTGGATTCTGCAGACCATGATCACTCTTTTTGCTTTCAACAAAATACAAAGAATGAGGGATAAGCTATTAATCTACTCCCACCTCAATATCCCTCCCAGTCTTTTTTGTACCTCTGTCATGTCTATCACTGACAGGTGTCGATTATTGAACCCGGGAGTGGCAAAGAGACATAGGATGAGCTCTTGTAATACTCTCTGTCAGGTCCCTTATAACGAGGGCAGAGCAGATATGGTTCATGGTTGTTGCGTCTGAAGAAGAAGTTGGATTCAGAGCTGAGCATTCTGCACCAATTTCGTCTTGATATCTCTCAGAGGTATAGAAAGCATCGTGTTTACTGTGGTCATCGTCTTTAAGAACATCTCCTTCCACTCTCGGCGTCTATAACTCCAGCCTTTGCTTCACCACTTTTCGGTAATGTTTTATTCAATTTTTTTTTCCAGATTTGTTCAAATAACATTAAAGTGATGTTATTTTACGGGATCAATTTTTAACTATAGAAGAAGGTAAAGTCTCTTAAATCTTTCTCACAAAAATTTATACGTAAATATCATTTACAGTCGAATAACAGTGGATTTGATTAAGTTTTTGTAAAATTGTTAATTCAATAACAGAGGATTACAAGTGATTTTCAATAACTTTGGACAAATCTTATATTGAATAACACATAATTTGGTAAAAGTTTTTAAAATCACTAGTTGAATAACAATAGATTTTAACAAAATCTCAAAATTTCTTAAAACTCTTGTTTCAATACACACTTTGAGGGTCATCTTAAGAAATTTATCATATAAAACTCGACACAAGTAAAATATAACATTTTATTTAACATGTGGTTAAATATTATGGTGAATTCAAAATATCATATCTTTGAAAAAGAATGAGATTAATGTTATGAACCGTTTTGTGGATTGCCATAAACCCATATAGCCGGCTGGTCGATGGGCTGGTCAATGGGCTGATCGATGAGCATGTGTTCCGCCCGATCAATACTGGCCCGAGTATAAACCAAGTCCATAAAGGTTTACTAATCCTAACCCAAATAGGATTAGGGTTAGAGAAATGAAAAATCTATTGCATGTTGGTTTTGGAGATTTTCTTTTTCTATGTTTTGGATATTTTCCTTTCTATTTTTGGAATTTTCCTTTATGGGTCGGTTGTAATCCTTATATAAACGGAACCCCTTTTTCTTAATGAAAGATACAACTTATATGGGATTTGCTCTCTCTCTCCTCTTTATCTTAGTTTACAACACATTATCAGCACGATTGATTCATAAACCCTAAGCTAAGAAAGCCATCGATAGAACCCTAATCACTTTTCATCTCTTTCGATCACAAACCCTAGGCGGCTACAAATTTCCTTTTTGCTCAATCCGATAAGAAGAAAAGGAAAAGAACAAGCAATCCGATCAATCCATCTATCTGATCCAAAGCAACCCGAGGTTCAAACCATCCGAGAATAAATTTCATCCGATTAATCCTTCTCTTTGGTGGTCCAATTCAATCCGAATAAGAAACAAGGTAAACTTAATTAAACCCTAGTTTCTAAAACCCCATAACCTAATGAACATTGATTAAGTCTAAGACCTAAAAATAATTTGGAACTTAGAAAGAATTTGTTAAGTTGATGGAAAGATAGATTTCTTGAATCATGGTTTGATTGCTATAAACCCTAATCGAATATGATTAATGTGCAAATCAAGCCCTAAAAGACTTTGCTTGATTAAATTGATTGATTTATGGTTAGAGGTTGTTTGATGATTGATTTGGCCGATTTATATTGCTATCTAGGTTGATTTAAACCTAAACCTAATCGATTTGATTATAAACCCTAAACCCCCAAATCGATTTGATTATAAATCCTAAATCCCCAAATCGATTGAAACCCTAGTTTTCATACTTGATTGAATTGTATTAGGTTGTTAGATTGATTGATAAATACTTGTCCTAGGTTGATAGATTGATTGTTTCAATACATGTACAAACCTAGACGATTGCTAGATTGATTAGGGACTTGTCCCTAATGCTAAACCCTAACCCTAGAACCGCATAGGCCAAACTCTAAAATCATAAGCCCTAAACCTATATGAACTTGTTTGTGAGTTAGCTTGATAGATTGTTTGTTTAAACATAGTTTGGCCGATTTAAACTTAGTTTTGCCGGGTCTAAACCCTAGCATAACCAAACCTAGGCCGCATGACCTAATCTGACCATATAGCATTAGGGTTCGACCATATTGTGATCCATTGCATAACTCGATTGTTTGTTTAGTTGTTGAATGTTTGAACATATAGATCACAACTTGATAGGACCATTGCATCATTCATGGCCGAGTGGTCTTATTCGTTTAAACTGTGGTCGAATTGCTTGAATGATTGGTCGATATACTTGTTTGCTATATGATCGAATTGATTGAAACCTAAATTGATTGATTTGTGATTTCAGATGTCGAAACTCAACAATCTAGACTATGCAGCCCTGAATCTCTCTAGAGATAATTACCTACAATGGGCATTGGATACAAATATTATCCTTTAAGTCTAAAGGACTTGGAGAATGCATGGAGGTTAATCTAAATTGCCCCACCCACTCTTGAAATTTTCTAATTTGTTCACCCAATATAATATAATATTTGTTTAATTAACTTTTAAATGAAAAACGTGGTGAAATACGGAGTAACCCTTAAACAAAGAAGATAATTACAACTATCCAACCATATATCCGGCAAAGACCCAACCCATCCAAACAAAATTCGGTTTAATTGGATTCTAAGCTAAACGACGACGTTTTGCACTCAATCTCTCTCACTTCTCTCATTTCGTCTCTCCCGATACTCTCTCTTTCTCTCTGGCGAAAGCGATGGAGATTTGAAACCCTAGGAATCGAAATGCGTTGTTCCTTCTTCCCCTCTATCTAGATCGACCCTCAATCACTATCCCTCTCGAATCTCGTGACTCTACTCTATCTCTCCGTCTCTAGTTGCGTACGAAACCTCTCTGAAACCCTAGAGGCGAAAACCTCTTCGTTCCTTCTTCCTGCTCCATCAAAATCGAGACTCATCCTTCGTTTTTTTCTGGTAAGTGTGTGTTGTGTTGTTTTTGATTGTTTGATTGTCCTTGTTTATTTGATTGTTTTTGGAAATATGTTTGAAAGTTTTGTGGGTATTTGCGAAAACTTGAGATGTATCTGTTGAGATTATTGGATTGATAATGGTGAATTTGTTTGATTTGGGAAAGAAGAAATCTTGGATACAACTGATGCGATTCTAAGGGTGTTTGATTTAGGGAGATGATTTAGATGTAGGAATGTGTAGTTTAAGATGTATTTGGTGACTGAAAGTTGTTTTGATTAGTGTTTAATTTAGGGACTTTGATTGTTGTTGTGGTTTACATTTGTTGTTGTTGTGACTTGTTGTTGTGACTTGGACAATGTAGTTATGAAGAAAGGCAAGAGAAAGAGCAAGAGTCAAAGTCAGATAGAGAGTAATAGGCGCCACTCTTTGAGGGACAGAAAACCAAGTGGAATTGAGGTCTCAGATGTAATTCCAGTGAGAGAACCGAGTATAGAATCTCTCTCAGATGGCTCAGAAAGTGATGGAATATCTGCATCATCTCGGGTAATGATTTTTAGTGAAGTTGAAATTTTTTAAAAGAAAATGTATGAAACTAATATAAATGTATGGTGATTGCAGCAAATGCAACCAATGCAACCTCTTGAGATGTGTTTCAACAACACTGAATTCACAAAGAGTTGCAAGATACAAACAAAATGTTATGTCACCAAGACTGTAGAAGTCATCAAGAATCTTAAAACTGAGGTGAAGTGGTTCAAAGATCATCCTCAGTTTCATCATTTCTTTCACATGCCAGAGGAAGTACCATAAAACTGATGGGGATGTGGATGTTCCTCTTGCGGACTATTTGTACTGAAGAAGAATATATAACTTGGTTCGCTGTTAATGGAGTGCCAATCCGCTACTCCATGAGAGAGCATGCCCTCATATCGGCTTAGACTGCCATGAATATCCGAGGAGATATTTGAAGTTAGGAAGCTACAAGTTTGTTGATGAATACTTCAGTGATAGAGAGCGGATCACTATCAAAGATGTGAAGGAGAAATTGTTGTCTATGAAGCCTTGTGTGGATCGATTGAAGATGGCTGTGTTGTTTTTCCTAGGCCGAGTTATTAGAGGGAAGCCAAAAGATAAAGGACCTCTAGACCTCTTCATACTAAGAATGGTGGATGATTTGGACGCTTGCAGAACATTTCCCTAGGGGCCGTCTAATGTTTGAGGATGCTATTATGGGGATTAAACACATGATGAACCTTCTGAAGAGGAAACCTCATAGGACAACAGGATTTGCATGATTCATTATTCCTCTAGAGGTAAAGGTTACTGTAATTTTTAAATTTATTTGTTATATAAATTAATGTACGACACTTCTTTGTGTAGGTATTGGCGTTTGAATGTATTCCAAGTCTGAGGAAAGAATTTCGAATTGCAGTAGATGGTTGTTGCAAAGACTGTCCTAGGATGTGCAAGAGTCCGTTTATAAAGACAAGTATGAAGGTTATACATTGGAAGATATTTATGCTGCTCATGGAGAAACAAAGGTATAAGCTTTTATTATTATTGGTTATAAATTATAAAATTGAATATCATATAATTGTTTTGTACTTTTTGTATTATTTCCGGTTATTGACAATGTGTTATTGCCTACTAACTGAGGAAACTCTATTGGCTCGCATCATTGATGTGGAAGAAGAGCATGGAAGAGAAGGGAGTGCAACTGATAGTTGGAACTACTGGTTAAACGTTAAGGGGAAGACTATATGGTGGAAATAATTGTATGAATTAGACATTGCAGCACGAGATTTTACATAGAATAAAGACAAAGTGAAGCTGAGCAATGGTGAAGCATAATCTAGCACTGGTTTAGAGTCCTTTCTTCAAGGTCTGGAAGAGAGGATTGTGAAGTCTATGGCTGAGGGATTTTCTGGTTTGAACGAAAAGGTGGAGGGAAAGCTTGAATCAATGAGCGTGAGGCTTTGTGGTATTGAAAAGTCTCAGCGATTCTTGAAAAAAAAAGCCAAGAAAATGGAAAGGCGCTAACTTCTCTTGAATCTAAGGGGACTGAAGATATGAATCGTGGTGACTATATGGATTATGAGTCGTGGGAGCCAATGAATTATGATAGAGAGGACGAGCAAGAAAAAGAAGCTGTGGAAGAAGATGTAGAAAAAGTGGTGGAAGGGCCTGATGGGAAGCAAAGGAAAAAATAGAGGAAGAATCTGTAGAACACTCTGAAGAAGCTGAGAAACAGAGGAAGAAGTTCTGGGAGACTTTGAAGAAGCTGAAAAAAATAGAGGAAATATTTGAGGGAACTGAGCAAGAAGATGTGGATGAAGAGCAAAAAGCCTCGGAAACTGAGCAAGAAGATGTGGAAGAGGAGCAAAAAGCTTTGGAAACTGAGCAAGAAGCAATGGGAGAAGAGAATCATGGAAAAAATGAAGAGAATGTTGTGGAGGCTGAGGAGGCTGATGAAGAGAATGAAAGCAGTTACAATATTGAAGAGGAGGCTGAGAAGAGGAGAGTAGAGGCGGATGAAGCGTGAAGGAGAATTTTTTCTGAATCTGACACTGATGAAGAAGTAGATGAGAAGAAAGATAAGGAGGTTCAAGAAGAAGCTGAAGGGAAAGAGGTTCAGAAAAAGATCAATGAGGCTCGGGTAGAGGGTACTCCTATATCACCACGTGGTTGGCTTAAGGCAATGGCCGCGAGAAGAGTAGTACTTACACCATTAAACTGTTGGCCTAAGCCAATGGCCGCGAGGCAATTAGTACTTACACCACCTGTGGAGGAAGAGGCTGGGAAAGTGGTTGAAGAAGAGCTTGAGGCAGAGTGAGTGAATAAGAGGCTGAGAAAGTGGTTGAAGAAGAGGTTGAGGCAGAGGCTGAGAGAGTGGTTGAAGAAGAGGCTGAGAGAGTGATTGAAGAAGAGGTTGAGGCTGAGAAAATGATTGAGGCAGAGGCAGAGACTGAGAAAGTGGTTGAAGCAGAGGCTGAGGCTGAGAAAGTGGTTGAAAATATGGTTGAGGAAGATCTTGAAAAATATACTGATGAAGAAAAACAAAGCTGGATCATTGTCGCTTACAAGGCCAGTGATGAAAGGATGGATAAGAATGATGAGGAAGGAACCGATAGGACCAAGGAAGCAGCCAGGCCTGGGATCCCCCATATGCCCAAGCAGAAGATAATGATGTATGGCAAACCGAGGAAGAAGAAGGCCACAAGCAGTAAAAAAGGTTGTTCTAAACCACCTAAGAAGAGAGGAAGACCAAAAAAGAGTAAGATTGTTACTGATGAACCACCTAAGAAGAGGGGAAGACCAAAAAAGAGTGATGCTACGTTTAAAGCATTTACGCCAAGAGAGAAAAAGAAATGTGAACCATCGCAGTGGCAAAAGAGTCATTTCACGGAGGACAAAACTGATGAGGTTGATGGAGCGAAGAAGAAGCCTAAAACAAAAGCTTAACATGTTATGTGTATGTTTTATTTAACTATTTAAGATGTTATTTAAGTATTTTGGATGTTTAAAACTAGAATCCTCTGCTTTTGGATGTTGAAACTTGTTTATGTGTTGCAGGAGGAATGTTTTGCTATGTCTGAAAATTTATAACTAGATATACTAGGTTTACTATGGCCGAAAATTTAGTAAGTTTACTAAAAAGGACCAAAAACAGATAACACATGTAAAACACATTGGGATAAGAATAATAATTAATATTATATTTTCACACGTGCAATCGTCATATACATATATTTAATATTATAAAATAATAATAATAATAATAATAATAATAATAATAATAATAATAATAATAATAATAATAACACTTAGTAATACTTGGTAGTCTTCAAGGTAGTAGTAATACTACCCTACACATAGTAATACTTTGGCAAAATATGAGTTTATTTAGTAAAACCATGGCAAAAAATAATTATTTGTAGTAGAACAAATGATTTAAGACAGTTAAAATCATTAAATAAGAGATTTACATAAACCATTTACCAGAAATATGTATTTTGTTTCATTTCCTTACTACAATCTTACAATTCACCCACAACCCATGATTGTTAAGGAAGTATTTTGGGAAAATGTTAAGTTTTTCTATAACTATATAAAATAATCTTTAAACAAGTACATACATATATATATATACATATATAGTCTATGAATAGAAAATATATCGATTATATTTAATAAATATACATACTATTAATGATATATATGAGTTTTAAATTAAACATAATAAAACGTAGTAGTCCTACTAGTTCATATTACCCATAATAAAACTATTAATCCTAGTAGTTCATATTACACATAATAAAACCCGTAATCCTAGTAGTTCATACTACACATAATAAAACTAGTAATACTAGTAGTTCATATTACAAATAATAAAACCAAGTAGTCCTAGTACGATTTTAACTTGCACTTGGACCTGCACTTGGACCTGCACCAACTCCACATTCGAAATAATCTATCATACCTCTGCCTCTGGCTCTGCCTCTTGTGCTCTCTCTGCCTCTTTTGCCTCTTCCACGAGATTCTCCAACTGATGGAAAACTTGTTTGTTGCGGTTGTCTTTTCTTCGTTTCAAAATCAAGAGGACATATTTGTTGTGCTCTAACTTCTTTTGGTATAACCCAATCAGACATATGAGGAACATAATATATTGTCATGTGATAAGACAAAGCTCATTGCTCCACCAAATAGTACTTAGAACAATACTCAGATAGATGGAGTTCCCTTCCGGCTGCTGCAGTCATGAATGTGGCAGCAGCTAATGCATGCACACATGGGTATTTGTCTTTGTCAAATTGCTCACAGTTGCAAGTCTTCAAAGCCATATCAACGGTATAAACCTTTCCGTCACTACCATGCACACAATACTCAAGATGGAAGCTGTTTAACTCATTAACCGTAAGAAACTCTGCTTCAACATATCTTTTAGACATTTCCATTTCCACAGTAGGCACAAGCTTTATAGTATCTGGTATTTCAGCTGCCTCTTTCTTATGTTTGTTAAACCATTCAGCCATTTTTGCAAGGATGACATCAATCATTGGTAGTAAGGTGTACTTTCTCGCTTCTTTCAAAACACCATTAAAAGATTCTACTGAATTGGTTGTGTCAACATTGTACCTATCTCCTTCAAAGTAGCCTCTAGCCCATTTTCTGTCTTCAATACTTTTGTCAAGATACGTTTCTGCACTAGGATACCTCTTGCGAAAAGCATGATAAAGGTCCAGGAACTCAGCCTCTGTATAGGCATGTGCGCACTCACAAAACTTAAACGCACAAGTATCTCTGTTGTTATGGACGTGTTCTTTAACATTCTGAGACAAGTGCCATATACAATACCCATGTTTGGCCTCAGGGAACACTAGACGTACTGCCTTGATCAAGCTTTTGTTTCTATCTGAAAGAAACACCAATCCCGAGACATTAGATATCACTGATTTCAGCTGTTCCATAAACCATGTCCAGCTATTATCTTTCTTACCATCTACA
The DNA here is from genome assembly GCA_905132765.1 of Moricandia arvensis. Taxonomy (NCBI): domain Eukaryota; kingdom Viridiplantae; phylum Streptophyta; class Magnoliopsida; order Brassicales; family Brassicaceae; genus Moricandia; species Moricandia arvensis. The sequence continues at coordinate 73,238 of CAJHQP010001837.1, forward strand.
ACACCAAACGCAATTGGGTATGTGTGATGATTGGGATCCTGAGAAGCTGCAACAAGTAAGACTCCACCATAAACACTTTTCAGGTGTGTTCCATCCACAATGATGACTTTCCTCATCGCCCTAAACCCTTCTATGCTAGCTTCCAAGGTAAAAAACAAATACTTAAATTTTTTGGCCTTATCCACTACCACAGGCGTTAGTGTATCAGGATTCTCCTTCTCCAGCATGTGCATATAACTATATAATAAATAAAAACTCTCTTCTGGACTTCCTCGCACTTCATTAGCAGCTCGTCTTTTTCCTCTCCATGCCGTTGAGTATGAAACATCCACACCAACCCTGTGATGAACCAAGTCGATCAGACTTTTGGGAACTGGTGTGTCAAAAATACCGGGATAACCTTGAGCCAAAACAGATGCAACAAATTGTGGTGTGCCTTTCCTTCTATTAGGCAATGTTCTTGTAGTAACAACAGAACATATATGCTGCTTAATGTAACTTGTAACCGTCCAACGATCCGAATTCTGTAACTTTACAACTCGCACAAACCACTTGCAGCCATCTTTAGATCCTCAGCATTTTATTACGTATCCTTGAGTATCCGACTTAATTGTATCATACTCAAAACATTTCTGATGTGAAGCCGTATGAATATGAACTTTTGCTGCCCTCCTTGGTTCTGAATTCTTGACCTGAAACCAAATCTATACCATCATCCCATCCCTGATATACAAGTGGTTCGACTTCAACTGATGGTCTTACTTCCGTATCTTCAAATACATGCTCATCTCTTTTAGTTACATTCTCATGCATCACATTGCCTTCGTAACATGTGAGCACACCATCAGTACCTTCATTTTCAGTTGCATCTTTATCATTTCCATCTTCAAAACCAGCCTCTCTATCAGTAGCCTCTCTATCAGTAGCTTCTCTATCGGATAGACCGACATAGACATCAGTTTCATCATCTTCTTCTGAATGTTGTATTTCTTCATATCTTTGATCTTTATCATTGTTGAGCTCAACATGTAGAACACTTCTACACTTCTAATGATTTACTTGCATTAGATAACCATAAACTTCTTCATCTTTCCATATATATGATGGCTTCTTTGAATATAATACCATCGGAAAGTAACTAATCTTTACTTTCATCTTACTTTCGGCTACCTTAATCTTCCTGCAAATACGCTCAACCAAGCCAGAGTATGTGACCTCTTCTACTGATTTCTTTAACACAATTGTGTGAATTTCATCTTCTCCTTCACCCTCTCCCGATATCCATTTTATCTCAGCTCCATTTTTCATATAACATCCCCCATAATCAAAACATATGATTGTGCAAGGAGGATTTTGCATTTTCCCTGAAATATAGTAGTATTATAATTAGATTTATCATTATTAATAAATAAAAATTAAATCTCACATTACATCTGCCTATTAATAATAATAATACATATCTTTAAGACTGTACACATAGTAATACTAGTAATTCTAGTAAACCCAGTCTACATAGCAATATGAGTAATACCAGTAAAACCATTTAGCATTAGTAATACTAGTTTTCTTAGTATTACCCAGAAATTTTCATCTACAGAAATAATATATTTTTTAAGCCAATTGTTTTAGGATTATACGAAAACTATCATATTTACGACCATACAAGCCCTACTATACTTCAGACCCATAAATTGAGCTTAATCCTCAAAACGGTTTTCAAATTCGTTTTGAATCTCTTAAATTTTTTATTTTATCTTTTTTTTATTTACATTAACTATGATATATACTTCATTTTAATGATATGCTACAAAAAAATCATCAAAAACGGATAGTAAATGAACCTGAAACCTAGAAACACAGAGTTGAAAATAATTTTTAATCTCTCGAAATTTACATCAAATCTTACATTTTTTACATTACCCATGATAGAAACTTCATTTTAATGATATTCATGCAAAAAAATCATCAAAAATGGACACGAAACACTTTATTTTCGAGCTTCAAAACTCACCATTGGAGGAAGGAGAAGTAGTTTCGAATGGGGAAGAAGAAAGAGAGTGAGCCTAGTGTAATTTCACTGGTTAAGGATGTTTTTTGTGGGCCATGGTGGTAGATAAATTTGGTTGGTTGTTTTAATTCAAATAATTAATGTATTTATGAGGTGGATGATGAGTTGGAAGAGATATAATAAATTAATGGAAGGTTAATATAGGGAGTGCAAACACAAAGTGGTAGTGAGAATAGAGTGGGGATATTGAGAATCGTTTTTTCCTGATTGGGGAAATTTAGGTTACTCTCCAGAATGCATAGTTGAGAACAATGAATCTAGTGAAAAGGATCAATACAGGGTAATACTTATTATTCACCATCACCTTGCTGATAGTCTCAAAGATCAGTACCTAACCACTGAGAATCCTCTGGATCTTTGGAATGAGTTAAAATGAGATATGATCACTAGAGAACAGTGTTATTGCCATAAGGCATTGTTTGGTTGGAGGAATCTAAGGATCCAAGACTATAAGTCTGTGGACGAATATAACTCAACCTTGTTTAAAATTGTTTCTCTTTTGAAACTATGTGGCGAGGTCATTACTGACAATGACATGTTGTAAAAGACCTTCTCGACATTCCATATGAGCAATGTGCTATTACAACACCAATATAAAGAGAAGGACTTTAATACCTATGTTGATCTAATCTCGTGTCTACTATTGGCCGAGACAAACAATGAACTGTTGATGAGGAACAGTGAAATGAGACCTCCTGGATCAACCCCATTACCAGAAGCCAGCAAGGCCACGAATGAGAAGAAAGAAACCAAGGAAAGTAACCATGTCCAGAACAGATCACACGGTCACAACCGTGGTGGTTGGAATGGTCGTGGTCGAGGGCAATATAATTCATACGGTCGAGGCAGTTTCTCGAACCGTGGTTGAGGGAACCACTATAACCGTGGTCGCGGTCCCAGTTTCGGCCATGGTCGAGGCAGAGGTGGTCGTAGTACACCATTTAAACCACCACACTCGACCAAGTCTGTTTGCCATAGATGTGGTATGGGAAATCATTGGGCAAAGAATTGTAGGAATCCTAGTGTAATAACCCTCACGAGCCAGTGAATTTTTGGTCGAGAAGAAGTCCGTTCTACCAGTTCAGAGTTGGTCGATCAGATTTAAAAATAAGATCGATCCGATGAATTAATGTCTCAACGGGACTGTCATGTGGTCGAAAGGACTTCCCTTGATAGTTCTGGTCGAGTATTAATTATGTTGGTCGAAATTTATTTAAACTGGACGAGTTTAGTTAAAGCAGAACGAGATTTAAAGGTCGAGAGAATTTTAATCGGAAACTGTCCGAAAATTATCGACCAGCTTCTTAGAATTCCTTATAAATCGTCAGTGGTCCTTCACCACCTTGCCTGCCTGATTTCTCAATAAAGGTCACATGACAAGCACAAGCTGCCTGCTTGCTTGCTTCTGTAGTAAATGGCACATGATTGTCACAAGCTGCTTGCAGCTTTCTTCATGGGAGGAAAAAGTCAGCAGCTTGCTGCTGGAAATGCTGAATCAGCTTACCACATGTCAGCTAACTTTTTTGATTTGTGTAAATAGAAAACCCTCAGCTGAAGAAACTTACTATGCTATAAAACACCTTCTTCTCTCCTTCTGGTCGTCCATAACCTGCAAGAAAAACCAGAGAAAAATCAGTGAGAGTTTGAGATAAAATCAGAGAAAAACTGTGAGAAAAATTCAGGAAAAATCAGAGATTAAACACAAGAGCATGAATGACCGTTTCCGACCTTCTTATGCCTTGAATCAGTGACTGTGGTGTGTGGAATAATTATTAGATGGTCCAGAAGATTCATGAGATCACTTCTCAGCTTATCAATCTCAAGTATGGAACCGGTAAGACCTTAAATCAGTTTGTTCGGATCAGTTTAATCAGATCAGTTTTAGGGAAACTTCATGTCTGGAGTAAACCCTAAGCCATGTTCTGTTCTGTCCTGAGTGGAACCGAATCTTGATCTCTTTTGTTTGAAGATCAGGACGTTATCTTAGCATAAAGAGAGTGAGCAACCAAGTTCATCCATCACTGAAGTAAAACCGGTAAGGTATGCGCCCTTGTTGTCTGATCAGTCTGAATAGAACCAGTTTGTGATAGGTTAAGCTACTGCACGGATCAGTTGTCAAAGGCTTTGTATTGTTCAGAATTGTTTAGTTTCAGTTTGAATCAACCTCATGGAACCACTAGCTAAGTTGTTATTAACTGACTGGAATTAAACCGTACTGAACATAATTTGATCTTGTCTAGTACTTGTCTGAGCCGAGCTGTCTACAGTCTGAACTTGTCATATCCTGATCTAGTCTGAGTTGATCTGAACTTCTAAGCTTTTTCCTGAACCGAGCTGATAAGATCTGATTTAAGTTTCTTCTTCGAAACCGAACTGTTGGATTAATGATCTTGTGAACCGAACTGCTTTGTTTTAGGTCAGTGGTCGAGGTCAATGGTGGGATCAACTAGATCCTTCCTTGTGGACGTTCTGAATCAGAAGTGAAGTGGAGTGTTATTAGCTTGAGCTCGAGTTTAGTCTTCCTTAGCCAATCTCATATAAATAAAGGTGATTCTAGATAGATAATTCATGAGTTATGAATGAGTATTGCTTGAGTGAATTACTTATTATGGTTGATTGATAAGTAAATGTCTTGAACAATAATAAATTGTGAAGTGTCTACTTAGTATAAATACTTTAAAAATATTATTCTCTATTCCTTAAGGTTTATCCCGAGCCTTAGTACTTGTTCTCAAGTACTAATATATAAGTATATTACTCAGTATATAAGTATGAATCATGTGAAGTATTATCATATTCACTCTCCCTAAAGTCCCGCATTACCGTGGATTGGTCCTGCGATATGGAACAAGGTTACGAAGACACGATGATGGGGTCGCACCTGGAGGCCGTGTAACTGCATGCAGCATTAGATGTTCGATCTTTGAATATCTGATGGAGATAATGGTTATACTTATTTCCCCGCTAGGCTCGGTTAGCCTTGGTGGTTTTCCGGGTTTAGCATATATTTATAAGTATGACTGAATGGCGGGTATCGTGGAGGTGATGTTTAAGATAGGATTCACATCGATAAAAGATAGGCCTTATATATATGCAATAATTAAGGAATATATTTCCTCTGCATTCAAATGGATATGCTCGGGATAATACTAATTTTTTGTTGGGGTGTGGGATTAGACTCACTGAGTAAACTAGTTACTCATGACTCATTTGTGATGCATGTAACCAATAGGCGGGAGCCCTTACTTAGGACGGGAAGGAACATCATTAGCCAACAATAGTTTTATTATCCTTGCAAAGCCGTTTTGTTATATCTTATGTATAAACCTTGTTTACCAAAAACCTCGAGGTTAATCTATAACATTTTTGTAAGATGCTTTTGAATGAATAAATATATAATTTATAAAGAATGTTTTAAAGTACGGGTTCCATATGATACTAGTCCTTGTCCGAACGAACCAACTATCGGATATTTGCTCGGTCGGGTTGAAAAGCCTCGGGTGATGCCCGATAGGAACGTTGGTGTTTTCTGATTGCTAGTCTAAGGCACTCGGAAGTATTCCGGGAACCTTGGATCGGCTTTCAGGGTGCATCGACCGTGTCATTTCCGGTCATTTATGATCGGGGGTGTCACAAAGGTGGTATCAGAGCATGGTTATACGATGCTTGAATGGGACTTGTTTCAAATGTTTTTCGAGTCAAAATGAGTCGCAAGGATAACTAGGATATGCTGGCTGGTTCCTTCATCTTAGGATAGATAGTCATGGGTAGTCACCTTATCTTTAACTTTCATAGCAGATGCACCAAGATAAGCTCGACGGGGTGGAGCTCACTTACCGATTTTCCTATCTTCTTGCTCGGAGATATACAAGCCATAGTCGACACATCGAACACATAAATGGATCTATGTGTTATCGATGTCAAAGTGGACGTTGTTCGTAATGATACGGTTCAAAGAGATCCGACTGCATATGAACACTCAGATGCACTTATTCTTCCGGCTGCTCAAGTCTATCCATCTTATACTCAGACGTACCAGAAATGGAGCCGTACAAGCCTAATTTATTCAGAAAGTCTTTCAAGCTTAGCGTTGGTGGCGTAGATAGTTTGACTGTATTACAACACGATAGACGCACCAGCACCATTCCGTTGCAACAAGACATCTTGACGTTTCTGAAGAGGATAAAGAAGTTGGGACCACAAGATATCAAGGAATGACTAAACCACTCGACTTACACTTTGGATTGAGGAAGATTTCTGATACAACATTGGAGAAAGACGCCAGACGTAGCCCATTGTTTCGAGGATTTCAAGAAGGATATGGAAGCATATAACATCAAGAATAATGCAGTGAGTTGTTCGTTAAGCATCAAGCGTCATTTAAGGAATGTTAGTTCAAGTTAGACAGATTTCATTTAAGAGTTCAAGATGGAGTGTATTCTACCCAAAGCATGGGACCAATTGGAGATTCCACTTATGGAGTTAGCACATGGAGATGTTTCCGCCAGAAGATTAAGGTCGAGTGAATCTGATTCATCTATTCTGGTTTGGAGGAGGAGCCAAAGATCATAAGGACGTTCTTTGGGGACTTAATTCCAAACCATAGGAGTAACAAAAGATTGTTTGTGCTTAAGTGCTTTGAGGAGAAAGTATAGTATAATGTGTATGTCAAGAGAGCTGTTACTGCCAAGGAAGATACTTCGTGCCATTTAGAAAGTCTAATGGCTATCAGGTTCAGATAGAAGGTCATTTTCAGCCAGGACAATAGGGTCGTGATTCTTCAAGTGTAAGGAGTCCTAGATCGCTTACGTCATTTTCACTTTGGTCGTTCCTCTGAAGAGTAAGGATGTTATTCTACCCTTTCCCATGAAGTTACCCGATACCTTTTACATATACCTAGGGTACCAGTTGTTGAACATCATCGCGTTTCCCTACCATTAGTTCCAACCCAAGTGTTAGGCTATTTGGGTAGAGCCTACACTTTAGAATTCCTTGGACCATCAAAACTCCTGAAAGGTCCAATCACAGGTTTGTTTCTTGTTCGATTGTGTGTTGTGTTAATTTATTTTTAAAATAAAAAATTTATTATGAATGATTATATAAATAAGTGAAAGTTTGATCAAGGTGTCGTAAGAGACCTTTTCTATGGATGGAATTTTCCGCCCATATTGTGTTTGATTCGGGAACAACACTTAGATGTAGTTCCCGGGTAGTGTCATTGTATTAGGGAGGATTCACTTTAGTGAATTCAAGTCTATCGTTCTTATTCGTGGAAGTACTGGCTGCCATTTAGAATTATGGTATGCCTTCGTATCCCATCCCCATTCCTTAGTACTTCCATTAGAGCGGTATGTTTCTATCTAGAGTGAGATTGGCTATCTAGTTTCCGAGCTCAGTTAGGATGTGGTAGAAGAAAGAAGTTCTTGGGAGAAGACTAGTCACCGTTGGCCTACAATGGTATTCTACCAAGTGTTGGAGCGTCGCTCATACCAGTCCTGGAGAGTTAAAAAAGTTTGGGAAAAGATGAAGAGGAGTATTCCATAATCTTGAGCATTGTGAACATAGAACATCAAAAGGAGCAGAGTTTAGAGAAAAGTCCAGTAATCAGAGAATTTGAAGATATGTTTAAGGAGTTAGAAGGATTGTCAACATCTAGAAGTAACATATTCAGTAATCATCTTGAACTTGGATTCGCTGCAATAGCCTAGACATCTCGGCAAGTGGTTCTAATCGAGCAAAGTAGCAGATAAGAGATTTGTTTGGAGAAAGGTTTTGTTCGATTTAGTTCTTTGCCATGGAGTGTACCCATGTCAGTGGTAAAGAAGAAGAACTAGAGTTTGCGGTTATGTTTGACTATAGTTAAATCAAGGACGTGACCATTAGGGTCAAGTATCAAGTTCTAGAATTGAAGAGTGGTTAAGATCGGTCGCAAGGTGCAGTTTTGTTTCAAGGACGTTTGATGGACGCTGCACGTTCTATTAAATGCTTATATAGGGAAATGGGAAGTTGGATCCCTTAGTCAGTAAGTTGGAACAAGGAGTTGATGCAGATTTAGAAAAGAGCGCTACTATTACCGAATGGTTGTGTCCAATCTCTGTTATCGAGATTCAAAGTTCTTTGGATTGGCCAGTTACCATCAGAAGTTTGTTCAAGGGTTCGCAAGCATATCAAAGCCACTGACTCGTCTTACTGGTAAAGGTGTCACCTATGAATGGAGTTCAGAAACAAAAGAAGCATTCGATAAACTGAAGCAAGCTTTGACGTCTGCACTTATCTTAGCTTTGCCTAAACCTAACCATCTGTACACCGTCTATACAGATGCATCTCATGTTGGATTAGGTCGTGTACTGATGTAGGACGATAAGGTAATCGCCTATGCATCAAGACAACTAAGAAAGCATTAAGTAAACTATCCCAACGCATGACCTGGTAATGGCCGCAGCAGTATTTGCTCTTCGGATTTGGCGATCATATCTATATGGAGAGAAGATCCAAGTGTTCACCGACCATAAAAACCTTAAGTATCTTTTACTCAACCTGATTTGAACCTAAGGCAAAGGCGATGGATGGAGTTTGTAACTGACTACGACATGCAGATCCTATACCATTCAGGAAAAGCAAATGTTGTTGCTGATGCTTTGAGCCGAAGGAAAGTTGAGGTGGATATTGAAAAGGAACTCAGAATCTTGAAGCAGAGTTCAAGATGATTAGTTTGGCTGCCTTGGAAGGAGAGGAAGGAGAACCTTTAGGATTACAAGCAGTGAGCCAAGCCGGTTTACTTGCTCGTATCCGAGAAGCACAAATGAGAGACGAGAACCTAAAGAAGATTTGAGAAGAGCTGAATGAAAGTAATTTCGGAGGATATCAAGTTTCCAATGATGGAACCTTGTTACTCAATGGTCGAGTAACCGTTCCAAAAGGAGAAGGACTTGAGAAGAAATTCTAAGGACTGCACACCATTCTCTCTTAAGCATTCATCCTGGAAGCACCAAGATGTATCAATACAGAAATTACGAAGTCGTCGTACAAGAGTACTCAGTTGGTGAATTAAGTTTGGTATAGACGAACCTGTTGAATCCTCAGTTGCTAGACAGAAGAAGGAAATCAGAAAGCAATAGAACCAGACTTGGACATGGGAAACTTCAGAAAGATTTGTGTGGTTCAGATTTTTTGAAGAATATCAGATTAGGAGAAGTGTACCAAAGATTGTAAGGAAGGTAATCCTTGGAATGGTTGAGTGTGTGTATAGTAACACCCTTGGTTTGGATCGTGTTTGCGTGATTGATCTTGCATGTTCTTGTTTGATTGTTGCACGGTTAATCAAGTTGACATTGACCAGACCATAGATGTTACCTTCAGTATGGCACATCACCTAACGTTCCACATTTGCATATTGTTGACATCGAAGGAAGGTAGATAGAAAGAATTCACGAGTGATGGTATTGAGAGACTTGAGGCTGTCAAAAGAAGTATGTAAGCTGCAGTTGTCAAGTGTTATTTCCGGTAATGATTGATTATAAGAGTTAGAAATTGTCACCAGTCAAGTATCGGTATGTCACCATACGAAGCTCTGTATGGTCGACCTTGAAGAAAGAACACCAGTGTGTTGGACCGAAGTTGGTGAACGAAGAATCCTTGGTCCAGAAATAGTAGATGAGGCTGCCGAGAAAGTAAGGATAATTCAAGCAAATATGAAGAAAGCCCAAGACAGTCAGAAGAAGTATGCTGACCGCGGTAGAAGAGAAGTCATCTTTGCAGTGAATGATCTAGTCTTCTTGGAAATAGCTGCCTAGAAAGGAAAGGATCGGTTTGGGAAAGTTGGAAAAATTGGTAACCCGATACATTGGTCCGTACAGAATTATTGCTAGAGTTGGAGAAGTAGCCTACCGACTTGAACTTCCACCCGATATGCCTATGCACCCGGTATTTCATGTATCGATGTTGTGTAAGCATATTCTGGATCTGAATATGGTCAACCCACAACGACCAGACAATCTGCAACCCAACCTCACTTATCCTGAAGGTCCTTTGCGGATAGGCGAGTGTCGTATAAGGAGATTGAAGAGCAGAGGGATTTCTAGAGTTCAAATATTTTGGGGCAAGCGACAGAAAGATGTAGTCACATGGGAGGATGAAGATAAGTTCAGAGCTGATTACCCAGAACTCTTCTCAGATACCCCAAATGTCCAGTAAAGTGTCCGCTTGTATGTTTTAAGAATTCGGGGACGAATTCTTTTGAGGGGGGAAGAATGTAATAACCCTCACGAGCCAGTGAATTTTTGGTCGAGAAAAATTCCGTTCGACCAGTTCAGAGTTGGTCGATCAGATTTAAAAATAAAATCGATCCGATGAATTAATGTCTCAACGGGACTGTCATGTGGTCGAAAGGACTTCCCTTGATAGTTCTGGTCGAGTATTAATTATGTTGGTCGAATTTTATTTAAACTGGACGAGTTTAGTTGAAGCAGGACGAGATTTAAAGGTCGAGAGAATTTTAATCGGAACTGTCCAAAAATTATCGACCAGCTTCTTAGAATTCCTTATAAATCGTCCATGGTCCTTCACCACCTTGCCTGCCTGATTTCTCAATAAAGGTCACATGACAAGCACAAGCTGCCTGCTTGCTTGCTTCTGTAGTAAATGGCACATGATTGTCACAAGCTGCTTGCAGCTTTCTTCATGGGAGGGAAAGGTCAGCAGCTTGCTGCTGGAAATGCTGAATCAGCTTACCACATGTCAGCTAACTGTTTTGATTTGTGTAAATAGAAAACCCTCAGCTGAAGCAACTTACTATGCTATAAAACACCTTCTTCTCTCCTTCTGGTCGTCCATAACCTGCAAGAAAAACCAGAGAAAATCAGTGAGAATTTGAGAGAAAATCAGAGAAAAACTGTGAGAAAAATTCAGGAAAAATCAGAGATTAAACACAGGAGCATGAACGACCCTTTCCAACCTTCTTATGCCTTGAATCAGTGACTGTGGTGTGTGGAATAATTATTAGATGGTCCAGAAGATTCATGAGATCACTTCTCAGCTTATCAATCTCAAGTATGGAACCGGTAAGACCTTAAATCAGTTTGTTCGGATCAGTTTAATCAGATCAGTTTTAGGGAAACTTTATGTCTGGAGTAAACCCTAAGCCATGTTCTGTTCTGTCCTGAGTGGAACCGAATCTTGATCTCTTTTGTTTGAAGATCAGGACGTTATCTTAGCATAAAGAGAGTGAGCAACCAAGTTCATCCATCACTAAAGTAAAACCGGTAAGGTATGCGCCCTTGTTGTCTGATCAGTCTGAATAGAACCAGTTTGTGATAGGTTAAGCTACTGCACGGATCAGTTGTCAAAGGCTTTGTATTGTTCAGAATTGTTTAGTTTCTGTTTGAATCAACCTCATGGAACCACTAGCTAAGTTGTTATTAACTGACTGGAATTAAACCGTACTGAACATAATTTGATCTTGTCTAGTACTTGTCTGAGCCGAGCTGTCTACAGTCTGAACTTGTCATATCCTGATCTAGTCTGAGTTGATCTGAACTTCTAAGCTTTTTCCTGAACCGAGCTGATAAGATCTGATTTAAGTTTCTTCTTCGAAACCGAACTGTTGGATTAATGATCTTGTGAACCGAACTGCTTTGTTTTAGGTCAGTGGTCGAGGTCAATGGTGGGATCAACTAGATCCTTCCTTGTGGACGTTCTGAATCAGAAGTGAAGTGGAGTGTTATTAGCTTGAGCTCGAGTTTAGTCTTCCTTAGCCAATCTCATATAAATAAAGGTGATTCTAGATAGATAATTCATGAGTTATGAATGAGTATTGCTTGAGTGAATTACTTATTATGGTTGATTGATAAGTAAATGTCTTGAACAATAATAAATTGTGAAGTGTCTACTTAGTATAAATACTTTAAAAATATTATTCTCTATTCCTTAAGGTTTATCCCGAGCCTTAGTACTTGTTCTCAAGTACTAATATATAAGTATATTACTCAGTATATAAGTATGAATCATGTGAAGTATTATCATATTCACTCTCCCTAAAGTCCCGCATTACCGTGGATTGGTCCTGCGATATGGAACAAGGTCACGAAGACACGATGATGGGGTCGCACCCTGGAGGCCGTGTAACTGCATGCAGCATTAGATGTTCGATCTTGGAATATCTGATGGAGATAATGGTTATACTTATTTTCCCGCTAGGCTCGGTTAGCCTTGGTGGTTTTCCGGGTTTAGCATATATATATATATTATAAGTATGAGTGAATGGCGGGTATCGTGGAGGTGATGTTTAAGATAGGATTCACATCGATAAAAGATAGGCCTTATATATATCAATAATTAAGGAATATATTTCCTCTGCATTCAAATGGATTTCTCTGCTCGGGATATTACTAATTTTTGTTGGGGTGTGGGATTAGACTCACTGAGTAAACTAGTTACTCATGACTCATTTGTGATGCAGGTAACCAATAGGCGGGAGCCCTTACTTAGGACGGGAAGGAACATCATTAGCCAGCGATAGTTTTATTATCCTTGCAAAGCCGTTTTGTTATATCTTATGTATAAACCTTGTTTACCAAAAACCTCGAGGTTAATCTATAACATTTGTGTAAGATGCTTTTGAATGAATAAATATATAATTTATAAAGAATGTTTTAAAGTACGGGTTCCATATGATACTAGTCCTTGTCCGAACGAACCAACTATCGGATATTTGCTCGGTCGGGTTGAAAAGCCTCGGGTGATGCCCGATAGGAACGTTGGTGTTTTCTGATTGCTAGTCTAAGGCACTCAGAAGTATTCCGGGAACCTTGGATCGGCTTTCAGGGTGCATCGACCGTGTCATTTCCGGTCATTTATGATCGGGGGTGTCACACCCAGGCACTTTGTTGACCTATACCAAAAGAGTATCAAAGAGAAGAATCCAGAAGCCCATTTGGTTCAAGATGATAATGGTGGTTTCGATCATGATCAAGATGATCTCATGGAATATGAAACTTCTGATTGTCTCAAAGAGTCTAGTTGATTTCGGCATCAAACCTTGTTTTGTTTTAAGTTTTGTTTCATGTTGCTTTGATATTATGTTTCTTTGATATACTACTTGTTTGTTTTGCTTTTAAATTTATAATAAGATGAATGGTTTTTCATTTGATAGAATGAAAGATGATACGAGCATACTGATTGTTGACAGTGGGTTAAGCCATACCATTCTAAAAGACAAAAGATATTTCATAGACTTGACCTTAAAGAATGCCAATATAAGTACCATTGCGGGTATAGCCAGTCTTATTGAGGGCCATGGCCAGGTTAGTGTTTTGTTGCCTAAAGGCACACACTTAGAGATTGGAAATGATCTATACTCGCCCAGCTCTAAAAGGAGTTTGTTAAGTTTCAAAGATATAAGGTTGAATGGATACCATATTGAAACAATGGGAGAAGGGAACAAAGAGTTCCTTCAGATAGTCGACCACGGCCAAGGCCATAGTAAGGTGGTCGAGACTATACTTGCATTCTCTACTGGTTTATATTATGCTACAACCAGTATGATAGAGGCTAATGCCACAGTGAATAAAAGATTCACTGATGATTTCACTTTTTGGCACGACAGGCTTGGCCACCCTGGTTCAAACATGATGCAAAAACTCATAATGAATACTCAAGGGCACATCTTAAAAGAAAGAAGAGTTATCCCAAAGAATCTCACATGTGTAGTATGTACACAAGGGAAACTCATTGTTAGGCCATCACCAGTCAAAGTGACTAAGGAAACCATAAACTTTCGGGAAAGAATCCAAGGATATATATGTGGACCAATACATCCACCTTGTGGGACGTTTAGATATTTCATGGTCCTTATAGATGCATCGACCAAATGGTCGCATGTATGCCTATTGTCCACACGAAATTTGGCGTTTGCAAGATTACTTGCATAGATCATAAGATTAAAGGCTCATTTTCTAGACTTTCCTTTAAAGACTATACGTCTATATAATGCTGGTGAATTCACTTCCCAAGATTTTAATGATTATTGTATGTCCATGGGGGTAAGTTTGGAACATAATGTGGCACATGTCCATACACAAAATGGATTGGTCGAATCCTTCATTAAAAGAATCCAATTGATTGCTCGACCATTACTCATGAGGTCGAAACTCCAAGTATCTGCTTGGGGACATGCAGTTTTTTATGCAGCCGAGTTGATTCGCATCAGGCCATCTAGTGAGCATAGATATTCACCATCCCAGTTGATCACGGGTCATGAGTCAGAATTGTCCCATCTAAAAAAAATTGGATGTGCAGTATATGTACCAATTGCTCCACCACAAAGAACTAAGATGGGACATCAAAGGAGGATGGGAATATATGTTGGATATGATTCTCCCATGATAATAAAATACCTTGAGCCAACCATGGGTGACTTGTTTAAGGCCAGGTTCGCAGACTCACACTTTGATGAGTCAAACTATCCAACATTAGGGGGAGATAATAAACTGGTAAAGGAAATAGAATGGAATCGTCCATCAGTGTCTTGGCAAGATCCTCGGACTAAAGAATGTGATTTAGAAGTCCAAAAGATAATACATATGCAAAAGATAACTAATCAGTTGCCAGACTCATTTGCTGACCCAAAGAGAGTGACAAAGTCACATATACCAGTTTGTAATGCACCAGTTAGAATTGATGTCCAAGAGAGAAAAAGTCAAGTAGCTACAGAGTCTAATACACGTCTCAAACGTGGTAGACCAGTTGGTTCCAAAGATAAGGTTCCTCGAAAGGTTAAGAAAGGTGCAGGAAAGAAAGTCGAGGCAATGGATATGGTCGACCCAACCATAGTCAAACCGACTGTGGTCGGACCAACCACAGTCGGACAGCCCATGGTCGAACCGAACATGGCCAAACCTATACCAGACCAAGTCGATCCGAATGGACCTAATAAGGATGTTTAGGACGCCAAACTTCCAGGTACCGAGGATATTGATAACAATGAGATCTCAATCAATTATCTTATGTCTGGAATGAAATGGAACAGAAAAGATGTCGACATAGATGATATATTTACATACAAAGTAGCACTTGAGGTTATGGATTTTAATGATGATCAGGAACCCACGTCTATATTAGAGTGCACTCGTAGATCAGATTGGCTTAAGTGGAAAGAAGCCATAAACGTGGAGTTAAACTCTTTAAAGAAGAGAAATGTATTTGGTCTGATTATTAGGACACCATATGATGTTAAACCAGATGGATATAAGTGGGGTCTTTGTGAGGAAAAGGAATGAACATGGAGAAGTTGTGAGATATAAGGCAAGGCTCGTTGCACAAGGAGTCTCACAGGGACCAGGAATAGATTACGAGGAAACATATTCCCCTGTGGTGGATGTTACTACATTCCGATTCCTTATAAGTTTGGCTATATGAAAGAAATTAGATTTAAACTTGATGGATGTAGTAACAGCATATTTATATGGTCCACTGGATAAGGAGATATACATGAGAGTTCCAGATGGTATTGAGCTCAAAGATAAGAATAGTTCTTGAGAACAACATTGCATCAAACTGAACAAATCCCTTTATGGACTGAAGCAAAGTGGCCGAATGTGGTACAATAGACTGAGTGAATACTTAGTGAAAGAAGGATACAAGAATGATCTGATCAGTCCATATATATTCATAAAGAAGTTTGAAAACAAAGGATTTGTGGTTATAGCAGTGTATGTTGATGATTTGAATATCATAGGAACATCTGGAGAGATTTCCCAAACAGTTGAATATCTCAAGAAAGAATTAGAAATGAAAGACCTAGATAAAACAAAGTTTTGTTTGGGATTACAGCTTGAGTACATAAACAATGGAATTCTTGTGCATCAAATGGCATATACTGAAAAGGTACTCAAGAGATTCAATATGGACCAATGTCATCCATTGTCATCGCCCATGGTGGTTCGATCACTTAGTCAAGAATCCGACCCATATGGTCCAAAGAAGGATGATGAAGAAATACTTGGTCCAGAAGTGCCATATTTTAGTGTCATAGAAGCCTTAATGTATCTAGCTAGCCACACTCGCCCAGATATATGTTTTGCAGTTAATTTGTTGTCGAGATTCAGTTCATGTCTGACCAACAGGCACTGGAATGGAATTAAACATTTACTTCGTTATTTACAAGGAACGAAAGATCTTGGATTGTTTTATACTAACCAATCACAAGAAGGTTTAGTTGGTTGTGCTGATGCATGTTACTTATCAGATCCACACCATGCTAGATCTCAGACAGGTTATGTGTTTACCATTGGTGGGACGGCTATATCTTGCAGATCCATGAAGCAGACTATTGCAGCTACACCATCCAACCATGCCGAGATTTTGGCTATACATGAAGCAAGCAGGGAATGTGTTTGGTTGAGATCCATGACTCAACACATCTGATCACATTGTGGAATGGTCGATGGAAAAGATGAACCGACCATTATGTATGAAGACAATGAAGCATGCATAGCTCAGATCAAATATGGATACATTAAAGGAGATAGGACAAAGCACATACTACCCAAGTTCTTCTTTACCCACGAGTTAAGAAAGCAGGCGAGGTTGAAGTGGTTCAGGTTCGATCCAGTGACAATTCAGCCGACATGTTCACCAAGTCTTTACCAACCTCGACTTTGAAGAAGCTATTGCATCAAATTAGAATGAGAAGATTAAAAGATCTTCAATGAGGTACGAAATAAGGGGAATAATACACGTTGTACTCTTTTTCCTTAGCCATAGTTTTGTCCCAATTGGGTTTTCCAGGTTAAGGTTTTAATGAGGCAACACTTAGGGTGTATTACATGGTTATGGCATCCAAGGGGGAGTGTTATGAACCGTTTTGTGGATTGCCATAAACCCATATACCCAGCTGGTCGATGGCTGGTCAATGGGCTGGTCGATGGGCATGTGGTCGGCTCGACCAATATTGGCCCGAATATAAACCAAGTCCATGTAGGTTTAATAATTATAGCCCAAATAGGATTATGGTTGTAGAAATGGAAAACCTATTGTATGTTGGTTTTGGAGATTTTACTTTCTCTGTATTTTGGATATTTTCCAATCATTATATAAAGGAACCCTTTTTTACTTAATAAAAAATACAATTTATACACGATTTGCTCTCTCTCTTTCTCTTAGTTTACAACAATTGATAATTTTTAATTAGAACTGTTTGATCTGTTATCGAACTATTTTTTATTTTGAGAAAATGGGTATTTAAATACCAAACTCTCTGTGTTCCCAAAAAAAAAAATACCAAACTCTCATAAATTCTCCAAAACAAATACAAACTTTTCATTAACCCAAATAAATTAAAAAGTCATATTGACTGAGCTATACTAAATACACCTTTGGTCAATATAATTTGTCGTTAAATCTCTTTTTTTTTGTCAACGTTAAATCTCCATATAATATTCTGTTTGTTGATATGGCGTTGTTTGAGAATATACTCAAAAGCTAAAATTTCAAAATTGATATCTGTAATCCATTTTTAGAACCTTCTCTTCTTTCTCTTATCTTTCGTTATGCAAATAATCTCTTTTCTAAACTATTTATTTCTTCTCTTTTCTCTTTGGACATAGCTAGCTATTAAATTGATTTTATTTATAATTTTATTTCTCGCAACAGTTTAAAAATTGTATGTTTGAGTGGTTTGACTGGCACAACCCAGAAACCATACATTGAGGAGACAGTGGACTACATAAGATCAATGGACACCAAAAAATCTCTAGTAGAAGAGATGGATGAGGCAGCTCAAGAGGCGGTGCTTTCCGGGGACGACCGAATTGACTTTTGCTTCTTAACCTTTTTCTGTCATTTTTGGACATGGGCAAACTGTTTTTGTTAATTTTAGTGTGACATATTTTTTAGAATGACAAACAGACATTCATAAACAGTAGCTGTCTGGTTGTTTTTGTTCTTGTTTAACTATATTATGCATATCTCTGAGAATAAAAATGAACGATGCAAAAGAAAACAAGAAATTCAAAAAATTGTTATGCAAGCCAACCTTACAACTGATACAAAGAAAGACCATCACAAAAGGCAGATTGACGAGAGCTTCAGAAGAAAGCAAAAACAAATAACATAAATTAATTCATAGTTACGAGTAGGTAACATAAATTATTATTTTCAAAGGCTAAATAGCAGCATCATTTGAGATCCAAAAAATACAAAAAGACAAATGCAGAGAGAAAGAAGGTGGATGTGGGAATAAGATAACTAACAAAAGGACACATGAATAGCTGCATAAAACATGCGGAATCCAACTTTGAAAAGATAAGTAACCATCTCTTGAAAAAAAGAACATCCTCGCAACACATGATAGTTTGAAACAGACAAAAGACCACAACAGATGCATCCTACAATCATCAATCTAGTGATCCAATTTGTGACACTTCTGATCCTCCCTAATAGAACACATAAAGTTTTGAAATCTTCTAAGATCGATATGATATAAAATCAGACAGAAAATAAAAATAAAAATGTACCTGATTATTCTATGGCTAATCCCTTAGGCGTTTAGGTTCAGGTTGAACAATTGGTTTTGACATCTCGTCTTGTTATGTCCTTCTTCTCTATAATTAGAGCATGTCATGACACGCTTCTCACGGCTTAGCTTGGTTTTACTAGAGGAAGAGGATAATACATTTTTCAGTTTGCCGTCTAGCATCAGTACTTGACCTTCCTCTATTATCTAACCTATTTGGTGGAGGTAAGACGGTAAGTATTCAGCATAGGCCATGACTTCATCCCTTCCACAGCCTAATACTACACTCATAAGTTTTTTTCATCTTATGACAGTGTAATAATCAGAAACATAGTCATATATTTTCTGTTTCTTTACGGTGATCACACAAGCAGCTACAAGGAATTCCATTCAATTTCTACATCCCGCAACCACAGATTTTCAGACCCGTATCAACGCTATACGAGCAGCCATGATAGTCAATTTTGTAGGCATCACCCGTTGTCATGTATCTAATACAATCTTGAGACTTAGCTATAGCAGTTTTTCTTGCAATATGTGCCCTCTTTGTGTATCTAGATAGTCTTCAATCTATTAGCAATCATAGACCATTTTGATGTGCGACACTGTCGCCTAATGTCCTCTAACATGTCAAGTACTGGTTTTCGCCTAGCCTCACGAATGGTTTAGTTAAAAGATTCATTCAGGTTGTTCAAATTATCATTGCAACATTAACCAACCTTATAGTAAGCTCTAAACCATGTATGTAGATTGATGGTTTGTAGAGTTTGATATGCTAGCTGATTGTATTCATATGCTCTCTAAAGCCTCATAAGGTGTAGCTATGAGTTATTTTCCAGAACGGCCTCTCACATTGTGGGCCGTGGCTGTCTCTATTCCAGTTTCCTAGAATGTGTCTCGCACACATGCACTATTTTTCATTGGGAAGTTCGAGGTGGACATATTTCACCAAACTCTTCAAACAAAAAAAACATGTAAGATACAAGTTCACCAAAACAAACAAAATATGCCAAGATCTTTATTTTTTCTTATCGGACATGAATGTGAAGTTGCTCGCATCTCTGAGTTGTAAATCCACTTTCAGATGATTCACAAACAATGCCCAATTAATGTCATTTTTAATCTCTACGATTGTCCACACAATAGGCACAATTCTGTTATCTCCATCTCTTTCACCGCAACAATCAACTGGCCTCTCATCCCATTTCAGAAATGCACCATCTAGTCCTATGATCGGTCTACAAGTTGACTTCCAAGTTGCATGTTGTGCTTCAAAACATTATGTAGATACGATCAAACCTTTGCTTGCTTATTGGTTTTGGTCCATTAGTGGTCATTATCTCAGTTAAGATTCTCGGATTAGTCTTTCAAAGCTCTATTTCATAATCCCAGATTCAAGAAAAGTGTGTTTCATGGTTTGCTCTTCTTCTCTTATGACTTTAGTCTTAGCTTTTCGACATTGGTCTTCAGTAACAGTCAAGTTGTATATTCTCTTGAACTCCACCAATTTCCTTAGTTGTAAGCTTAGGATTCACCCACAACCTTACCGCAAACAACTGTGCAATTGATGAAATCTTCAACATCTTCGAGTCCACAATGTATACAAGTGTGTTCATTAATATCTCCTATTTTTTAGTTGGTTATTCAATTTCGTTATGGTTACCTAGACCACTTATAGTTTTAGTAATAAAATGTCTTTTTGTTATTGTTGTCAAAAAATATATCATGTTGAATTTTGTATAATTTTTTCCTTTTATTATATTTGTATTCCTAGCCAAGTTTCTTATTAATATATATGTTTTTTTTCTCCACTATCTTAATCAAATTTGTGAAGATAAGCATTACCCACAAACGGAAAGAGCTACAAAATCAGATGGTTAATACATCTTAGTTGGCGATAACAACAAAAATCAATATATTTTGTAACATAGTCCAAATGAATATACGGATCATTAAATTAGTTTTCATATTGCAGACAAATGTTTATTAAGTGGCTTTTTCAACTTTATCATTTAAAGATCAAGGGCTTGAGAGTGAATATACTGGAACTTTTAAACTAGACAAAACTCAACTTTACTTTAGTTTTCATATCTTTGTGAGTACTCTTTTCACTTGAAAAATCCTAACTCCACTTGATGGATAATATAGTATGGATTTTACCAGTTTTCAGTCATAGTATAAATATTTTTTAGAGTTTAGTTTATATGTTTCATTTAAAAATATTTTCAGATCCGGACATGTTGTGGAGCAATCTGAAGATTATGGAGCATCTTATAGTTTATGAATAAGGAAACTCGTAGCTATTCAAGAAACTAGAAGTCATAGACGAGATTTAGAAGAAGTATCAATCAACACCTTTTCCTTGGTGTCTCTCGACACCCACGCGAGTAGACGAATCTAACTTGATTCAAGACCGACTCAAGTCCAAACGTCTAAAATATTACAAGATTGTCCATGGCCGACTTTATACCAAATATTTATAGTTTTTGCCATTTTTTAAGGAAATATATCATCTTATACATTATCACAATAGTTATTTTTAAAAGCTTTTATTAGTCTTTGAGAGAAAATCAAAGACTCATTCTAAGATTTGTATTGAAACTCTAGTATTTTTTACTCTATCTATTTATTTAGTTCATTCAGTTTATGTCTTGTTTAATTATGTATGAGTAGTTACTGTTTTAGATTTAGGGTTTATTAGGGTTTTAATGAATTATTGAAACGTAGAACTGATAGGGTGATTTAATTAGGATCCTTCACAAAATTGATCTAATTGTTTGTGTGTTTAGAGTAGATAACTAGAACACTGAAATTAGGATAATTGACAACAACGAATGTGAGTTCATTACATGAATATAATTTTGCTGAGCTAGGTTATTAGGCGCATGCGAGAGCTAGTTTATTTAATCTAGTTAATATATCGATTTTTGCATTAATGCTTGTTAAAATAAGTATCGACTGACACTTTGTAGTATCGATCGATTCTTGATCTTTACCAGCATGCAAGAGCTGACATATAGGATTAAACATCTGATTAGACTTCCATCGAGAACTGAATACCTTACTTTGGCATTCGAGTTCTAGGATGTTTCATCACACACCTTTGGTATCTATAATCCATAATTCTTATTGTCTCAAACTTTAAGTCTAACTACTTTCCCATATATCTTTTTTTTTTGATAATTCAGGTGTCCGGAGCTTATTTAGAGGTCTGACTATTCCCCGAAGGGGTCCTGAACCCCAACGGAAGGGATGTTAAATCCGTTGTGGCCAGCGGGGATCGAACTCAGGGTGCCCGTATTGGGTGCTACTAGCACTCCCTCAAGACAACCACTGGGAGACCATCGCTGGTTAAACTGTATAGGTTGAACTTTTTATAGTGACTGGGCTCACCCCGAAGGGCCACCTCGCCAGAAACCATAAAACGTACCCGAGAAACCTCTAGGACACTTAGTGGCCCAGGCCATCTGCGAGTACTGGTTTTTTAGCTAATCCAGTACCACCCCGCTGTCCCCGAGTATCGAACTGGCGACCTCGGGTAGTCGTGTGTGAGAAACAACCTGAGTACTGCCGCTAGGCCACCTCGGTGTTCTCCTTTCCCATATATCTTACAACCGATTATTTACTTGTTTGCTGCTATTTACTGCTTAATTAGTTATGTGCCTAGTTTAATCTTTATTCTTATACTTTATTTTGTGTCCACATTTCATGTAGATTCGATCCCTAAATGCTGCAATTGATCTCTTATCTAAGAAAGTTTGTTGTAGGATAATTTAAGGCACATAAATGGAGTTGAATCAACACTATATTCATCTTTCTCAGAAATTACTTAACACCAAAGCCATATCAAATTACCTTTAATTAAAAGAGTAAGATCATCTCCAATAGTTTACATCATTTTCCCTCAAAATAAGTTTGTGATTTTCTCCAATGGTTTACCTCATTTTTCCTTCAAATTTTAATATATTCATTTATTAACTTTATTTATTACTAATAACACCCTATATTTTATAATATTTAAAATTATATTCACTTATTTTAAATTTTAACAAAAATTTAACTTCATTAAAATAAAATATTTATTATATATTATATTAATAAAAGTAAATAACTACATACAAAATAGAATTTTTTATTAAAACAGATTACTACTATATTTTTTTAATTTTTCATTATTAAACTATAAATTTTATATTTAACTAATTATTTATTTTGAATTACGTTTAAATTTTTAATGATTATATACATATAAGATAAAAGTTTTATAAGTAATATTTTGTGTAAAATATTTTTTTATGTATAAAATAAAGTTTTGTTAAAATCTAAAGATTATTATGAAAATTAAAAAATTTAACATCAAAATTAATTTTTGAATAGTGTTCTTTCAAATTTGATGTAACTTTTTTTCACTTTCATATTTTTTCTTCAAAATGATGATGTATTATTAGAAAGAAGTCTCCATCATTTTTGATGTTCTACTTCATTTTGATGCACCATTAAAATGTCCTAAAGTTTACCCTTGTTTAAGCGAACATATAAGAACTAATATAAAGCAAATTGATTTCAAAACCATCTGGATTTAGTGAAACATGAATAACATGAGACGATAAAATCCGAACATGATCACTAGCTCCACAATGGAAAAGCTTTATCCGATATACAGAAGGTACAAACAAAAAAAAAGAGTATTCATATTCGATTTTTCTCTCTGAAGAATGCAAAACATGAAGAGAGAGGTGTAACATCCCAAACTTGGGCCCATAAAAATATTAAGGAGAAAAACCTTGTTTACAACCCATCAAGGTTAAGACTTGTGGTTATCTTCCTTTTCTTATAAATAGAGAGTCTCTTTCTCTCTTTTCTCCTATCAAAAAGTTGAAGCAAAGATTTGCAGAGAATTCTCAGAAGACGAAAGCCCTAGTCGTCAAGCTATCTTCTCCTCTCTCTCTCGTTTTTGCCTCTCTCTCTCTCTCTCTCTCTTTCTCTCTCTCTCTCTCTCTATCTATCTCTCTCTCTCTCTCTCTCCCCTCTTTGTTTGCTTCTTTACTCCTCGACGAGCAGCCGCGAGTGGTGGTGGTTGTTGTCGCGAGTGGTGGTGGTGTGTTGATCAGAGCTTTTGGATTCTCTCAGATCCATATTCATGTTCTAGAACGAGATCTCTAGATCTTCAGATCTATTTCTAAGGTGAGCTGATTTGAACCCAATTTCTTCTCATGTTCTTTATATTGTCTAATGTTGGAATTAGGGTTCGAGTAGTCCTTGTTTGAAATTTAAGTTGATAGATCATAATGGGAGTTAGGCTGTTAGATGAATGGATTATGATGCATAAGAACCTTCACAATGTTTAAAAGACTTAATGGAGTGCCTTGTGTTGATGTGATGAATGATATTGTATGCTTGTTTGTGTGATTGATTGTTATGTGGATTGTTGTGAATGATGATGATAGCTAGGTTGCTAGAAAGAAGTGCACGCCTAGGTTAATAGTGAATGTTATAATTGGAAGATATTACATTTGGTTTATAATTGGTATCATGTATGTATGATTGTAAAGTGAAGTATGTGGGTGACAACGAGAATGGGTGGCGTCTAATGAATGTGTTAAGGTTAAAGTTAGGGTTAATGAGAATGAGAAATGAGAATGAGAATGAGAATGAGAAATGAGAACGTGAATGAGTTAATGTGAATAATGTATTGATTGAGACACTGATAATGGGTGGTGTCTAGAATGAGATGTGATGAGATATGAGAATAAGACCGTGAATGGACGGTGACCACGAATGGATGGTGACCGCGAATTGTAGGATAGAAAATGTTAAAGGGCGCCATAAGATTGAGTCATGTCGAGTCGTGGAATAATTATGGCTATTAGGACCATAGTGGCAGACAGAGCTGGAAGGGGCCAACGATGTTGTAACTCGGATAACCATTTAGGAAGCTGGGAGGCCATGGTTCACATAAGACTTTCGGGATAAGCCGACAAGAGGTGGGACGTCCTTGAGCGGGTCATAGGTCCTTACGTCTAGGATGATTGGGGTTGAGTCGTTGAGTTGAGTCAAGTTGAATTTATGTTGTAGTAGTGAATGAGTTTATTGTATTGCATGATCGCTAAGCTGATAGAAAGTATAGAAATGATGTTATGTAATCCTAATATGCATTTAATTGATTGGTTGTAGCCAGCTCTCGTTTTGCATTAAATAGTACAGAGTTTCGTGCGGAGAGGCTGATCTAGAATCGCTTCACTCAGTAACCCATTTATTCATACCCTCCTTTCTATTTCTATATGCGCGTGACTATAAGTAGAAATATGTGGATATAGCTGAGTTTTTATTTAATCGAAAATATGCATCTAAAGATTCTTGAAATCAATAACGAGACATATTGCCTGATCTAAAATGAGTAGATACATGTTTATAACACTCGATCGAAACCACGATCAAATAATGGGAAATAGAAACGTTACAGAGGGATTTTTATCAAATTGCTAAACTACAAAAATACAAGAAAAGAAAGATATCTTAGAAAATCTTACTTTCTTACCTTTTTTTTTTCTACGACCCACATAATTTTTAAACTACACGATATAAAAAGTACAGAAAAAGGTAGAAAGCATCGTTCTTGTTGTAATGGCTGAAAAGCCAACTATCTTATCAACCTATCAACTTGACAACATGACCATTCATATTGCAGAATAAAGACAGACAAAAATAATATACAAAACACGTCCACATGCGTTTCTAGAATTATCATATCTGCAAATTTTGTTTCCCGATGGAGCTTTAACTACGAGTGTTATTGGCAAATAGAAAAGTAACTGAAGTAATTAATGAGTGTTATTGGATAATTTAGAGTATATGGAAGGAAAATAAATAGGTGAAAAAGGGGAAAATAAATAGGTGAAAAAGGGGAAATTAAATAGGTGAAAAAGGGGAAAATAAATAGGTGAAAAAGGGGAAAATAAAAATGGGAAAAAATGGAGTAAATATGTTTATCATATATTAGAAAGTAATTTGTGTGTATCTTTTATTCTATTTAAACAGTAAGTAGAGGGAAAACATAAATATATATTTTTACTTGATTAATATGTTTGTAAAGTAACTGAGAATACAGTCATATCCAACATAGATAAACCGATGAAACAATAGTAGGGTATATAATATAATAGATGTTTAAAAAATTAAAAAATAAAATAAAATAAGTAAACAATTATAGTTTAGACTTTGTTATATATATATTTTTTGCCATCAACTTTTTTTGTTATTTTGTATTAAAATTTTAATATAGATTTGATTAAGCTAAACATCAAATTAAGCTAAAATAAAAGATATTTTATTATATATATATCTAAAATTATAATTATATATATATATATATTTCATTTATTTTTTGAGTAAATTAAATCAACTTGTATAAAATACAATTTAATATAAAATTGAATAATTATAAAAAATAAGACTAAATAAAATTTCTAAAATTTCTAGATATCAAAAGAGCACAATTATATTGATTAAAAATATTATAACTTTTTAAAAAGATAATATAAAAAATTTAAAATCTTATTTAATAATAAACATTGTCTAATTATAAAATACATTAATAATATTTTGAAATGGATGTAAAAGATATATATTTTGAAATTTGTAAAAAAAATTATATTTTAGATATTATATTGTTTAATGTTTTATATTTAAACATATGTAGTTTATTTTGATATATGCGTTATTATCATACTTTAAATTATTTACCAAAAATATAAATTAATATTAAATGTACTTGTTTAAGACATATTTTTGCTTAATCTATGTCATTTTTTTACTATACTATATCATTTTTTAGGGAAAATGATATGGTAATGATATGATATTTGACAACTTATTTTTAAAGTAATATCTTGAAGAGATATATCAACTGTTCATGATATACTTGACCGCCGCTAAGTTCTAATACAAATTTTTAAAATTCAGCCGACGGTTTTAATCAGAAAATGAAAATAATCTATAGAAAAGGGTCAGGCCATATCTAAACAAACGAACAAATAAGTTTTATATATCTCCACATATAAAATTAATAAACAAAACAAAACAAACGTACAATAAATAAAGGGAAGCAGCACCTCCAAAACAGCCACTAGCATAAAACTAGTATATAAAGACTATTCTGGTATCCAGCCGAGTCACTGAAAAAGTTAATAACAATGTTTGGTTTAGAAAAGAATATCAACTATTTTAATTACATCTTATGACACAAAGTAAGGTATATGCACTTTCTTCACTAACTCTACAATTTTCATTAATGAAATAAATAAGTTTAGGTTTTCAAGTAAATAACCTTATGAATGGTTACAAATAATTACATTCGTGAATGATTCAAACAAATAACATTTTGTTTTACCCAGTATAGCACTATTTGATCAGAAAGCAAACAACTATTTAAATTTATTCATGATACTATTTCACTCGATAAATATGCTTGTTCTTTTACCAAAAATATTGTATGTCATAAGTTCATGAAAAAAAAATTGTTCACAAAATATTCATAAAATTAGTTTGCAAAAACAATCCTAAAATTAGTTTGAGTACTTGGAGGTATTTTGTTTAAGGGATGCATAATAATCTAAAAAAAAACTTAGAATTAAGTTGATAACAAGAAAAGATAGCTTTAGTTTTAAATTGTGCATCTAAGAGAAGAAAAAAAACTAAAACCATAACTTTTTGAAAGTAAACTAACAGTAATAATAATAGAGTGCTATTTATTATGTTATATATAAAAATATTACTCTTAGTATTATTTTATTAGACTTAAGACAAATCGTATTATAATGAATTCTTACTTAGTTTCAAGAGAAACGGTTAAACTTCTTACGACTTTATACTACATGTCAAATTATCTTAGATTATATCTATTTATCTAAACGGTTAAACCAATGTTCTATACTTCTTATTTGCTCAAGTTTTTCATTGTGTAGATTATATAATTATCCAATACCCTAAGTTTTCACTTGCAAGAGTGGTGCTGGACATAGCTAAATGAAACATAAGCACAAAGTTCTTTCATGTAAAATGTTTTTAAGAAATTATACAAAAATCTAAAAATTTGTAAGAAATTATTTTATATAAAAAAATTTAGTAAATTACTTAAAGCTTCCATAACTTTATGACCGCCTATGTTTATCTCATCATTTTTGCTCAAGTTGGTCATTCCGTAAAATATACAATTAGTCGTATGGAAGTATTAAAGTGAACTATATTCAAAAAAAAATTTATATATTTGTAAGGGCAAATCTCTCAAATATATCTATTTGAAATTTTTATCATAAAAATAGATCTTAAAAATAATTAAAATAAAATTTTTATTTTTTAAAAATTAAGATTTTTAAATT